>VDFB02023621.1:0-45707 GCA_007258455.2 Sequoia sempervirens
TTTTGCATGCAATTCATCACTGCCACTATTCGTGGAATTCATGTGCTTATTAATCTTGAGAATTTTCAAAACCCAAGCTCTGCTACCGTAAAATAATTAAAAACATAGAGAATGAGTACCAAGATATTCGATATTAAATTAAGGAGCAAAAGCCTCCTTAAATAAGATATACAAAAGATCTATTTGGAAAGGATAAGATTGACAACTAATAAAGCAAAGGATAAGAACTTAACTAAAAGAATAAAAGAATATTCATAAAGTCTATCCTAACAACTTAATTTACCATTATAAACTAAAAGACTTGGTTACTAAAAGTCCCGATTACAAAAATATTCTCATCATGAAGATTATATATCTTCAAATTGTGGATTTGAGGTAAGGGGTGAAGATTTCTTCATTTGTCGTTTTATCAGTGGATCTACTAGCTTTCCTGGGAATACATTGGAAATCTATTATGTCAAAGACTCCAGTCAAAACATTAATTCTAGCTTTTGTGAGCTGCAGTTGGATATAATGAAGGCCTTTTTGATTTTTCAAGGCTTGGATGAATAATTTGGAATCTCCATAAGCAGTGAGCTTTTTGATATTAATTTTGAAAGCCATTCGAAGACCAAATTCATAGGCTGATAGCTCAACAATATTATTAGTAGCCTTCCCAATGTTGACACAAAAATCAATGAGTTTAGTGTTATGGCTGACCATTATCACTCCGTTGGCAGCAGCAGCTCTAGGCTTAGATTTCAAAGCTCTGTCAAAGAAGAGAGCTGGATAGGAGAAAGGTAAAAGGCAAGCAGGTGCCTTGGGGAGATTGTTTTGCAGTAGGAGGTCTGAGAAATACCAACTATTAATGCCCTGAAACTATTTTTTCTTGGAATAGATATTGACATTGATTGTAATCTCGGATTTAACTTTGAGAACAATAGTGTGATTGCTGGTAGCTTTGTCACTGAATATTCTGTGGTTTTTGTCCAACCAAATATACCAAACACAAAAGAAGTGGATGACGTTCCAAAGATATTTGAGCAAAGGCTATTGAGAAAAATTGCTAGGATAGAGTTTGTTCCAAGTGAGGAGACAGTTCTGAACATTGCTTTGGCAAGGAAGATTCAAAGTTGAGCAGCTGTAGGAAATTCAAAGAAGAGGTGTGTCATCGGCTCATCACTTTTGATGTACTCATGACAAATTTGGGATCTTGCTCAAACCCCAAGTTACAACCATGGTTATGTTGAACACCCAGAATGCTGAGAGAGTTTGGGGGGGGGGGGTGTTAATCAATATTCTCTGAAACCACTTAAACATGTATTCAATACATTTCATTCAATTTGCAGAAATGAAAAGAGGCAATTAAAAATGCATCACATCACACAACACAAGAACACCAAATTTACGTGGAAAATCCAAGAAGGGAAAAACCACAGTGAGGATTAGGTCACAATATATTATAACCAGTTACAAGATATTACAGAAAGGCTCACTGCCAGGTGGACTCATTGTCTAGAGAATAAGAGAGAAAGAAGAAAGGGTGGCTCACTGCCAAGATTTGAACTAATACAATGCATCTACAATATGCTGGAGACAGTTCCATTGAAGCTCAATACACCGACTTAACACACTTCATGTTTCTCAACACTTATACCCACTCTTCTCTTCTTCGCATCACATTTGCATACTCTGCTTAGGAATTTGCATCACCACTTTCTCTACAACACACACATCATCTCTACAACACCAAAATGAACTTACATTTATATGCAAAACACCTACAACATCAATTAGGTTGGCCTAATTAGATGAAACATGTAATACAACAACTTGTCGGCTCAAGATCCAACCATACACGCTTCAAAACTTGTAACGCATCAAAATAGGTCGGTAGGGACCTATAATTACTCACTTAAGTTCACTCAATTCATACTTTAACTTTGCACAACCCTAAATTCTCTAGGTCGACACCAGATAGCAAAGATTGGTGACATGAACTATCTGTTCATCCACAATACAATGTGCACCACCAAAACACTTCCCACTTGGAGCATAGACACTTTTGACACCTGTAGCACTTCCTCAAAACCGCATAACCAAATATTCTTCCACGATGGAATGCGGAGCATTCCAATCTTGTACTCTGTACTGATAGCACTGTCATTGTCAAGTCTGATACTCTGTCAACTCTATCTTTGACACCAGAGGACATAAAGACATGAAACTTTGGATTTGGATTCCTTTGACATACACCAAAATTGCCTTAGAACCGCATAACAAGATTCTTCATAGCGGAGCAATGTAGACTTCAAAACCGGTTTACTGTACACTGAAAATTGTACTCTGAGACTGAGACAAATATTCAACACATCTGATCTACACCGAACAAATTCAATTGCATCTCTATAATGGATTGACATTACTGACAACACTACATTCAATCATGCTCAAAAATCAGCTCAATTACCAGAGCGATAGCGATAATATTGGCATTGACGAGCAGCTTAGCCGCGAAGTGCTTCCGCGTCGATGACTTAGCTAAAGAGATTTGAATCACTATTGTGTAATTTACAATACCACTAAAACCATGGTGCTGAAAGTCCTTTATCAAGAAATCTTCTCTTATTTGATTTATCTGCAATGCTCTGAAATCCTTAATCTTTAAAAATTCTTGGACAACGTGCTAGATTTTTATCGTTGACTTCCTTTTCATTACAGAGTTGTCAATGGTGCTTGATGTATCATGTCAATGACCCAAATCCTTTATAGGCAACAATGCCAAAATGCAGTATAGCTAATGAGTATTCACAACCAAATCGGGGAAAAAATGTACATGAGACAGAAATAGAAATAAAAATACTTGACATTTATTATAGCATATGCACATATAGATACTCTAGAATAGAAAACAATATAACTAAGGAGAAATTGATGAGAGATATCTTAATATGTGCCAAAACACAAGTAGAATGGGTTCCAAGAAGGTATATTGGTTAGACAGATGACAGCTACGTCTTGGGTTGTATGCAACTACCAGTCCCAACTAACCAACTAAAAATTAATATGGCTGTACAACACAGCTGTAACATGAATGGTAACAATTGTTTATTCTCTTACTTGAGTATGCAAAACATAAACTCTTGAGTAAGCCAAATACATAACATAAACATGTATATACTATGCTATACTAAAATTTGTGTCTACGTCTGAATACACACAATGTAGAATGCTGTCCAGTGGATATCTTCTGACATCAGGATCAGGTTGGTCTTTCACAAACTGAAAATGGTGAATAGAATTTTCAATATTATAGTTATAATAATCTGATCTGCCTGGCAGGCAATGTAAAACAAGAAAGCATATAGTTTGAGGCATGGTTCAGTCGTCATCCTTGAAGAGGCAGAATACTGCTTAAAATGCTACTTTGCCTAGTCTTTTATTTTAGTTTTCGTTTTTTGAAAAAATGAGTCATAAATCTCAGAAAAGAAAAGGAAGATTCACATCAGCTGACAATAGTTTTACTAGGAAAAGACCTTCCTCTACAAGCAAGGAAAGAAGGCACCTGTGGTTGAGATCCAATGGATGAAGAATCAATGCCTTAATGTAACATTGCAAGTTTAGATTTAACAATCAAAGCTATGTCCTGTTTGAGAGCCTTCAGTTTACTGTTATTAATATTGCATTGCAGATATTCAGGAATCAAGCTTGTTTCCATAAAAAACTGTTGCTAAATTCAAGGATTTTCATAAATCAATGCAATCTACCCTGATTTATGGATGCAATAGTTGTTTTTTGAATGCTGGATCCTTAAAGAATATTAGTTTTTTGTTTACTTTAACAAGTGTCTGGATTTAATTTGCTTAATGGTTTTGCACTTATTTGCCTAATGTATTCTAGATGCATTACCAATATCTCTCTGAAATTAGTCAGTTTTAATGAGCTTTTGTTAGGCTTACCAGGTTTTTAAGTTCTAATGCACTTGTTCATTACTTTCTTGTGTATAAACAATGCACAGAAATGAGTTACCATTTATCTTTATGTCAGCACTGTCTAAACTTGGGGCAATTGTGTGTGCTTTCTTATGACATTCCAGGACATGTACATATTCAACTCATAGCAAGGTAACTTTCCGAATGTCACGGACATTGACTAGACAGCAATTATATTGTGGACAACGAGGGGTATCTGTGGAGTTTGGGAAATTTCGAAGTCTAGCATTGAACTATCATGATCATACCTTGGGGTTAAGGAATTGTGGCAAACTCTATCACAGTGGCTTACCTTTGTCAGCATCATCTCCATGGGAACGCTCCAAAAGGTGGGTCCTGTTACTGTGAAATTAACCTTCCTTTTCTGTTGAGATCTCTATGGGCCATGCAAAATAGATGGATTGATGGTGTCTTATGTTTATTAATAGCCTCATATATGAAAAACTAATTGCTTGGTAATACTGCTTTCAAAGTGCACGCTCTAGATTTTCTAGAAATATAATATTTAATCATCTTAGGAATGCAATTACATTTCTCTCTTTCCCACTTGATTTTCTTAGAAAATAAAAGATCGAGTTTGTTATTTTATATAAATATGAATACATGCGTGTGTGTGTGAGTGTGCATTCTTTTGTTAATAGTAACTTGGATTAGGCACCCAAGAACCACAAAAAATGGCATCAAAGCACTGGGACTTGGTAACTAAAAGTTCACCACGTCCCCCATGAGAATATTTATCATTAAACAAAAAACTACTACCTGGTTATTCTATCTACATGATCATGTAAAGTTTTCAATGAATTAGAAATTTACAACTTTGATGACCACCACCCTCAGTTATCTCATTGAATCTCAATGGGGCAAAAGCTTCCTTCACACCATTAATGCATATTCCTCAAATTCTTGAAAGATCTTTTAGTATCTGATGAGTGATCGTTCCTTGAGAAAGTTCCTTCTTATTTTCCATCTTAATTCAATCCAATCCTGCCTTGGTGGAGACTGAGCTTGCAAATCTAGCTCATAAACCTTTGAATGCATTGAATCACCCCTTGTAGCCTTCAACACTAAATTTTCCTTTGTCTCCAATGTAGGATCACTCATTGGAGCGTTAAATTGTTCAAGACCTGGCCTTGCTGTCACAGGCTTAATTTGTGCCTTTTTAGAATTAGAATCAACACAAAGAGCTTCTTGCATGTTAGATTTCTGCTCAAAACCCTAATTTCTGATTTTATTTTCTGCTCTTACACAAATAATTACAGCGAACATAAAGATGCCCAAACATGACAAATAATGATGGCAAATGATACCGCAAGTTGTAATCATTACAAGCATGAAATACACAATGTAGCACAACCAAATTGAAACAACAAATCTGATTTTCTGAATTAAACCCTGCTGCTACAAATTGAAAGTTCTGATCTGATTTTTACAATGGATTCTAGGGCTTATCATGCCAAACAATGCCCAGAGTTTCTGCATTATAAATCAGACTTATAGAGTATGCTCTGTACATACCAAATACATGCAAATTAGAAGGCAAATGATAAACCCTAGCTGGGTGAATTCTCTAAGAGGTGCGCCTAGGGTTTACTGTTCTAAACTGCCTCCAAAACAAGTGAAAATGTCCTTAAGGATGGGTGCTCCAAATCTGCCCAAGTTTGGTACTTAAGGTAGGGTGAAACCCTAATGCAACAATCTCCACAATTGCCACCAAGGTGCTGCTCCAAAACAGATCTTCAAATCTGAATATGCAATGTAGTTCTTCTCCTCCAAATGATGCCAATGAAGTACAATTAGGTCTCTGTGATGATACCTCCACAAGAATGAGCTAGGGTTTCGTCCAACTCACCACATTCCTAAGGGTTTTCGTCCTTGGAATGAAGGCTAGCAATATTGCAGCCGAATGAGATAAAACTCAAGAGAAAATCCTAAGTTGCCAGTTCTAGTACGGGACTGGGCGCGGGTACGAGATACGGGGGGCGCGGGTACGAGATACGGGTACGCTGGTACGGCGATTTTTTTTTCCTTGGGTACGGCTATATATATATATATATATATACAGTAGTATGAACTATGATACTTCATCAATCATCAATCATCATTAAATCTAAAATCATTGATCCATGCTAGTGATAAAGTAAAAAGATAAATGCTGTTATCTTTTATAATTCTGCTGTCATATCTGTTTATATGCTTTCCATATATGTTGTTAAGTGCACTTTATGCATGTTTACATTGCAATCAAAGTTGCATATTTTTATTAGTGGAGACAGCAGTTTTAACTGTTTAAGAAATTTGATTAGACCTAAGAACAGGTGAACAGCCAGGCAAAAGGTAAGAGATGTGAGAAGATCCTTGAGTCTAGAGAAACTGGCATTCAATTGGTGTTGATGCAAATCATATTCATATGTCAGAACTAGAAGTTGACTGATTAGACAAATAGAAGCATTGCAAGTTGAACTCAAGATTGGAGAGGAAGTGGCATTAGCTGCTGGAAGAATTCAGAGCTGATTGGGTATACTTTTCAGAACAAGAAAGAAAAGTCTCTTGGACCAGTCAATTGGCCAAAAGAGTGAAAAGCCATAGAGCTAACCCAAATACCTGTTAAAAAGAAAGTTGTAGGACTCAAAACCGTCCTTGGATTTCCAGACCTGCTAGTTTTGGTGGTGAATGCCAATTGAGAAAAATGGAGGGAAAAATATGTTTGTTAGAGCAATGAAATGTTGAATGAATGATGAATGCATGTTATGGAGGCGTTTTAAGGTTTTATTAGCACTTTAGTTGTTTAAAAAAATGTTTTTTCTTTTTCTTTTTGGTGTCCAAACTCCGTGGGAGCATTTGGATTCTCCTAGGCACATTTGGGAGCGCCCAAGGAGCGCCTGGGCACCCCCGGGTTCCTTATGGGTTCGCTCCTAGCGGACCCACAGGGAACCCAGGGGTGCCCAGGTGCTCCCTAGGCACTCCTAGACGTGCCCCAGCAAGAACTAGAACGCAAACGCTCCCGGAGTGGGTTCTCTAGGAAAAATAGAAGAACTTGGTAACATAGAGAAAATCCTATGTCAATGACCATCATATGACTTCAAAACACCTCTAATTTAGAGCCCTCCAAAATATCCTCCTCAAGGACGACTTCCCCTTGGCAAATTCCTTTTATTATGTCGAAAGGCGTTCCATTGCAATGGCATTCTGCTGTGAATTTCCGTATACATAAAAACGTCCACCGGAAAAGTAAAGTCGGTCCACTTGCTTGCTGACTTGTTGTCGTAGGATTGTAAGCTTTAGAGAGTATGACAAAAACCCAAAGCAAAGCGAGATCAGTCCAACCCCATGAAACAATGGAATCCTTCAAAGATGACGGGGTGTATGTGGCGGACGAGAGGGAATGCTGTGAGTGAGCTTATCACCAGAAGCGCCAGTATGGCCGATGCTGCTGTGGGTTCCTCCTACACACTGAAGGAACAATATTGTGGCGGTCTTGAGAGGGAGTGGAACCCATGATCTCCCCAACGCCTTCATTGCCAACCAGAACACACATCTTAGAAAGGCCTCATCGCGGCACAACACCAACGCTAGGATATTCCCCACTGAGAAGAGAGCAACATCTTCCTTAGGAACAACAAGAAAGATGATCTTTCAAAGATGTTTAGATTGTTCGCTAAAGTAAACGAAGGCTTGGATCTAATCGCAAATATTTTTAGAGTTTGTGATGGCAGAAGGAACAACACTTGTTAAACAGGCAGAAGATGCAATGACTAAGAATGAAGAGAAAAGAGATCATAGTGAAAATCCACAAAAATTGACTTGAGGCATTTCTTGCATCACCACACATGCCAAATCGTAAACCCTAAAATTGGCGTGGTATTGTGGTGAAGCCGTAAAACAAAATTTTTGGTGAAATATGATCAGAAAAGTGGATATTTCCAAATTGCTGATCTAGGATGGATAGCCAATTTTTAGTACATCACTCATGGGACAATGTCTATCGAAGAGTTTAAATATGTAAGAGAAGAAGAGAAAATGGAACTTGCAAAACTCTTAGACCGTGTTCCTCTTCTAGTGAAGGAGATTTTGAAGGAGCCAAGTGCCACTATCAATGTTTTTCTCTAGGCTTACATTTCACGGCTTAAGCTTGAAGGTCTCTCCCTCACATTTGATATGGTGTTTATTACTCAGGATGTAGGTCGCCTCTTGAGCACTTTTTGAAATTGTCCTAAAAAGAGGATGGGCTTAGTTAGCAGAGAAAACACTTTGAGGCATCTAAAGTACTCCTTGAAAGTGAATATGCTAGCAACTTTTCCAGGAACATCATCCACCACATCGAAAAAGCTCTAGGCATCAGATGGACGCCACTCAATTCACTTGCTGTCATTTCCAAATGTGAGTGCTTCTCTTGGCGGAAGTGACAAAGATCCAGTCAACGAAAACCCGGGGCAACTATTAGTCATGCAATTGGTGTTCTTAGGCAACCGTATACGTGTCATAGCTTCAATGTCTGCAAATGCAACTTTGGTATTAACACAAGGGAGTATCATCACATATGCTATAGCTGGAAGTTGAAGCACCCAATTCAAGCATGCAAACTCAACCTCTTCTTTGATGATAAGTTCAGTTATCATGGAGGTGGCTTTTGATTGTTTAAGTGCTTCAACTTTTAGTCACTTTTTAGCTTTTAGGGTTCTTTTTAATCCCAGTACTGTAATATTCAAACTAGAGATTCTTACATGTCTTTCTAACCTTCTTCCAGTAATGTTCTCATCAGTGTTCTTTTTCTTGGCCCTCATGAAACAACATCAAACAATTACAAACTTTTTAGGAATGGCTAGGGTGTTCTGGGTACATTTTCAACAAATTCACTGTTTCATATCTGTTTCCTATTCCTTTCATTGTACTCCATCAGTCTTATCATCAAAAGTTTTAAAAATAAAGATGGAACCAAAGTTTGAAAACTCGGACTCGGCGCAGACTCGGCAGCCCAAAATAGGACTCGAACTTGGGACTCAGCATGGATTTGGCAAAAAAAAAAGAAAAAAATCATGTTTTAAAGCTGAGAAAGCAGTCTCTAGCCACGGCAAGAGTCCAGGCCCAGGACTCGGGAGGCTGAGCCCAGGACTCGGGAGTCCGAGCCCAAGACTCAGGAGTCCAAGCCAGAGACTCCGCTTGCGAGTCCGCGCCAAGTCGACTCGGCCAGCTTGCAGACTCCCAAGTCCGCCGAGTCCGCTCCGAGTCTAGCACAGTCTTCCAACTATAGATGGAACCTTAGCTGCCCCATCTTTTAGAAACCCCATTTTAGTCTTTCATTCCCGTTTCTATGTATCATTAATTTTATTTAAATATTATAAATTTGGGCTGTCATTGTTAAAGAGTTTTACATATGGTATGCGGATTGATAAATTCCATATACCTTTGCTAAACTACTAAATTGTGGTCAATTATTCTTTATTTATTAATCTGTTTCAAATTTAGTGCTAACTTGTGGAAGTCATGCAATATTTGCTTACAAGTTTTCAACTATTTCTTGTGGTTTGTACCAATGTTTCTACAGTGCCTTTTGTATGTCTATGTATTAGGCACTGCATAATCATTCTTTCTTGCGTGTATGACATTGTGTAAGGGAAATAATGGAAGCAATGGGTCTACTGTTTGTCAATTTTGGAAAGCTTTGTGAAATTGGCATTTGCATTAGAGAAAACTGTATCACCAAGCTCCCCCAAAGCTAAGATTTATGTGATTGATTGCATCCCCAAATTTCATTGCATGGAAGAAATAATGAAATAAAAATTCATATTGCATACATCTTGATAATTGTGGTTGTTTACTGAAAGGTAATCGAGGTAAAAGTAACTACCTACAATGTTCATCGATATTTTTTGAAGTCCCTTAGCGTGAAAAGTCCTTTTTACTCACAATATATCTTTCGGCGTTATTTATATAGATTTTATATAAAGCTAGATATACTAGTTTTATTTTATTCTTTTCTCCTATAGGGATGACCTCCCTCTAGGTGCCAAGAATATAAAATAATTTTATTTTATTTTTTGTTATTCTTTCTCCACTCGGGCGGCCACCTTTTAGGGCTTCATAATTCATTTTTAGGACCTCTCCTAGGTCGTCTTCCTCCAAGGAAAATTATTTGGATTTATTTTAGTTTTTCCTCGGCATTACAAAAAAAAAACCCAAAGTCATTGTCCATCCTTTAATCTCTCCTTCCTGGGTTGCTCACCTCCTTAGCCATTTTGTTAAATTATTTCTCCTTCTCCAAATGGCTCATAAAAATTTCAAATTGCCCAATAAAATTGATTAAAAATAATATTTAATCAATTAGGTCATTCCCTTAGCCCTCTGGCTTAGCCTATGGGAATAGAATAGGCTAACCAACTCCATTAGGTGATCACTCCGAAAACTGGGACATGACACAAGGTGACAATCCTATTATGGCAATTATCAACAATAGTGTGCGAAACTTAAATTTGGAGAATCCAAAGAACACAAATAAACTTGAGGCATGATTTTTGAAGGAGGAAGTTCAACAAAAATAGATGGAAGATAAGAATGAACCACAAACACCAATAATGGGGAGGGTCGTGACAGAGACATGACTACCACATTTGGAGGGAGTAGGGACTCCATAACCATGGATGCCAATAAATGTCACACAATCGCTTAAGGTAGCTTGTCATAACCAATTTTAGGAAAGTCTGCTAAAGAAAAGAAAGCCTGAGAATCATCAAAGGGTGCAACCAACACATGAATGTCTGCAGAAGGAGGAGATACCCATCTTAAGATTGAACTCCAATCCCAACTGAGTACTGGTGGGGTTGAGCATCCATCCACGAAGAAGCATGATGAGAAGATTTATGCTTGACTTTAGAACAAGATTCTGCTAAATGACCAAGAATGAAATAGATATGACATCTGAACACCATCTCTTCATAGTCCAACTTCTGTTTCAAGATATGGTCTTCAATTTTAAGACATATTTTTACTGGTAACCCCTTCGAAATGTCCATCTCAACCCGGATGCACACATAGGTTGGATGGGAAAGATATTCTGTCTCGAGGGAGAGAGCCATGAAGGTGTCTAGAGTATTGCAATTGGCTTCTAAACAGGAATCTATCCTGTACTGTAGGGAAAACTAAGGCAATCTGACCCAAACTGGTAGCATTGAGGACACTGAAAGAGAGTCAAAAACCAAAAGCCATGTCTTCATCAATAGCACTGTCTTCTCCAAAACCAGGGCTCCTTCTCAGAAATAGACACCCTGGCAATGGAGAATTCCTAAACAATAATAAAAGATCCTTGTGAACAGGGATAAATGTCAACAGTATGCTTGAGGAATGGCTGCCAATTCCAAGAGACCCAAGAGTGAAGGTCAGTAGACCAGGTCAGAAATAATAAAACTTCCATATCAAACTCGTTTCCATAAGTAGCCTCTTCATCCAACACATTAGACCCTGAAACGAGCAATGGGATCTATGTAAAGCTTGAAATGCAGACCCACTGCTATGTACGTCTGATTGTGAAACAGTTGAGCACTATTTTCAGCCACCACTCTGAAGACACCCCAAGTACAGAGACAAAAGAATGTCTCAAAAGAGCTAAGACACAAATGGCATTCAATACAGTTGCAGTAGAAAAGCTGTTGACTGCTTTAACAGAGGGTAAAACGAACAAGTTTGGATCCATCCCTAGCAAACCACTGCCATTCTTGCTACTGGAGTAGGTCGAAATTTTACCAGAAGGAATGATCACAAGCCCTTCAAAATAGATGTTCTCCTTGGCCCAAATGCTATAGATGCCATCACGTGATGTAAAGTGTTCCCAACCTGGTGTGGTAGGGGCTGTTGCAGCCCCACCCAATTGCCCAATACCTTTGATGTTACTAAACCATTAGTGTTGATGTTGTAGCTGTGGGCCTCATTCTTCCAGCGATATAATTAAATAATTAAATAAATTCATATAGCTGTGGCTATTCATTTATTTGTAGCCGACTTTAATGAAGAGATACGTCCATTCAAATAATGATTTATATTTATTTTTCTTATGGCCGACTTAACAAGTTCACTTGGGAGAAAGAGTCTCACCATTTCAAGAAGAGGCCAACCTATAGTGTAAAGTCATATTGCTTGGAAGAAGTCATATCGAATTGTATAAAAGGTGGTGCTGCTCTCTCCAATATTCATTTTTCATTATTCATTCAAGTCAAGTGCGAATTACCTACAGCAAAAGTTTGTTCTTAAGAGCAGATCAATATTAGAGGTGTTGACCTTCTTCATTGATTATAAGGTTGCATCAAGAGTGGTGCTACAGATCGGCCTTGTAATTGGCCAAATTGTAAAGCTTATTGTTGACATTTTATCAATATATAAGTGATATATTGTTGCTGGGTTTTCTCCCTCAAGAAGGAGGGTTTTCCCAGGGTATATGCTGTGTTCTATTGTTTGAAATTGTTCTATTTCTGCTTATTTAAATTCTGATCCTAAAATTAACATGGTATCAGAGCCAGGTTTAAGCAAGATCGTGATCAGATTTGTATAAGCAACATTATCTTCCTCTCTTATTCTCATCTTAGTGTGTCTATCTTAACTACGAAAATGGTGAACGGACTCAAGGTTGAAGATAGACTCGATGGTGCCTCTAACTTCACCTCTTGGAAGTTTAGAGTTCTTATTGCATTGGAAGAAAATGATATTCTCGAGTTCGTGGAGAGCAAGGTACCCGAGCCTTCCGATGCGATTGAGAAGACACAATGGAGGAAGAATGGCACAAAGGCCAAGAAGATATTGATTGATTTGGTGAAAGATCACCTTGTGCCTATTATCTCCAAGTTGAAGACAACTAGAGAGATGTTCAAGACTTTGGACGGATTATATGAGATCAATAACACCAACAGAGCTCTTGCATTGAGGCAACAACTTCATCACATCAAGATGGCGAAAGGAGATTCGATCATCTCCTTCTTTATGAAGATCACTGAGTTGAAGGATCAACTCTATGCCATTGGAGACATAATTGAAGATTGAGACTTAGTCATGTTGGCACTTAACGGTCTTCCTCAATCTTGGGAGCCATTTATCCAAGGTATCAGTGGAAGATCTAAACTACCAAAGTTTGATCGCCTTAGAGCAGATTGCATTCAAGAGGAATCAAGGTTGGCAGCAAGAGGTAATGTTAGAAGCTCTCACAATGAAGACAATCATGTTCTTGCTGCTCAAACTTCAAAGAGGAAAGGAAGAGAATGGAGAAAAGGTAACTTCAAGAGGAATAGAGATATAAATCAGATGCTGCTCCTGAATCAAAGAAGAAGGATCTCTCCCACATTTAGTGCTTCAGATGTGACAAGTATGGTGACTATGCTAGAGATTGTGCAACAAGACCAAAGCAACATGCTTCTACTGCGGATGTGGATGATGTCTCTCCTCAGAAGGAATCAAGAGATAACTCAAGTGGATTTCTATTTATCTTTGCCCTACCTAGCAATGTTCCAACAGATAGTAGCACATGGTTGATTGATAGTGGCGCTTCTCGGCATATTATAGGGTATAGAGAGCATCTTTCAGATTTGGTGGAGAGAGAAACCAACATTCAAGTAATAATCAGAGATGATGCTTGCTATTTAGTGAAAGGTGTTGGAGCCACCTCTCTTCACCTAGATTCCGGCATCCATCTTCATTTGAGTGATGTCTTATTCGTACTAGGTATCAAGAGGAACCTTGTATCAATATCGGTGTTGGAGGACAAAGGATATCAAGTTGCATTTTCTGAGGGAAAAGTTCTTGCTTGGCCGAAGAACTCTAGCATCAAGACAGCCCGAGTGATTGATGTTTGGCAAGAGAGTCTATATAGACTTTCCATTCGTCCAATTCAAGCATTGTTGCATGATTCTACCAGTTCAAGCAAGCTTTGGCATAGGAGGTTTGCTCATCTTCACTTCAGAGCTCTTCCATCCATGGAGAAGTCAGAAGATGGTTACTGGCCTTTCGAAACTTAGTCAGGAGCATGATGGTACTTGCAGAGGATGTGCAATGGGTAAGAATACTAAAGGTCCTTTTCATAGTAGTGAAAGTAGATCAAAATGTATTCGAGATCTTGTTCATTCTGATTTATGTGGTCCAATGTCTGTTGCATCCTTGAGTGGTTTTTGGTATTATGTAATTTTCATTGATGACTACTCTAGAAGGACTTGGATTTATTTCTTGAAGTCTAAGGAATCTGAAGAAGTACTTGAGAAATTCAAAGAATTTAAGGCTCAAGTAGAGAATTTGTTTGGAAAGAGGATCAAAGTTCTGAGATCTGATAACGGAGGAGAATACACCTCTGGAGGCTTTCATAATTTTTGTATCAAGGCAGGGATTAAGAGGGAGTTTTGTGTTCCTTACAATCCATAGCAAAATGAAGTTGCAGAAAGGAAGAATAGATCTATAGTTGAGGCAGCCAAAGCTATGATCCATGATCAAGACTTGCAAACCTTCCTATGGGCAGAAGCATTCAGAACTGCAATGTATGTTTAGAATCGGAGCCCTTATCGTATTTTGGAGAATATGACTCCTGAAGAAGCCTTCACAGGTGTGAAGCCTGAAGTTAGTCATGTGAGAATCTTTGGTTGTCCTGTTTATATTCATGTGCCTAAGGATAAGAGAACTAAGTTAGAACCATCTGGCAAGAAAGGAATATTTGTGGGTTATAGTGAATCCTCAAAAGCCTACATGATTTACATTCTAGGACAGAAACAAATAGAGATTAGCAGAGATGTCTCTTTTGAAGAAGATATTGCATTCAAAAGATCTAAAGGGTCATACATTGAGATAGATAATGAAGACCAGGAGACTCCTCAGGACATGGACGTTGATCATACTCCTGAGATTTAGAGGGAGTCCACTGAACTAGAAGAGGATATTGATCCAGTTGAGCCTTTGGAACCAATTGATGGGCCAAGAGATATTGTCATAGGTCGAAAGAGACTTCTATGGGCTAGGAAAACTATGCAGGAGGCAGAAAAGTTTGCAGCTCCTAGAAGCACATTCGGAGAATGCAAAAGACCACAGAAGTTTCCAGGCTATGTAGCATTAATGAGTCATATCATTGAGTCTGAACCTTCCAGTGATGAGGAAGCATCAAGTCAGCAAGTATGGAGAGATGCTATGGCTGAAGAATATCAATCTATCATCAAGAATGATGTTTGGGATATTCTACCGAGACCTGAAGGGAAATCAGTTGTATCTTCTAAATGGCTTTTCAAGATCAAGCATGCAGTTGATGGAAGCATTGAGAATTACAAAGCTAGATTTGTGGCTAGAGGATTCTCTCAGAAAGAGGGAATAGATTATGAAGAAACCTTTGCTCCGGTTGCTCGTTATACATCCATCAGGACCATTATTGCTATTGCAGCAGCAAAGGGATGGAAGCTACGTCAGATGGACGTGAAGACAACATTCCTTAATGGCGTGATTGAAGAAGAAGTATACATTGAGCAACCTGATGGCTTTGTGATTCATGGGAAGGAGTCTCATGTTTGTAAATTGAAGAAGGCTTTGTATGGCCTTAAGCAGGCTCCTCGTGTTTGGTATGAGAGGATTGATCGATACTTGATGAGCTTGGGCTTCTCCAAGAATGATGCTGATTCAAATCTTTACTTCAAGGTAGTTGATGGTGAGGCCTTAATCTTGGTTCTTTATGTTGATGATCTATTTCTTATTGGAGCAGAATATCTCATTATCAAATGCAAGGAGTTAGCTTTTGAATTCGAGATGAAGGATCTAGGATTTATGCATTACTTTCTAGGATTGGAAGTGTGGCAGAGACCCAATGAGATTATTCTGAGTCAAGGGAAATATACTATAGATATCTTGAAGAGATTTTGGATGTTGGATTGCAAATCTATGTCTACATCGATGGAAACAAATTTGAAGAAGTTAAGTGAGTCTGTGGGTAGTTCAAATCTGGTAGATCCTACTATGTATAGGCAGTTGATTGGATCGTTGGTGTCTCTAGTCAATACTAGACCAGATATTTGCTATGCAGTGAGTGCACTTAGTCAGTTCAAGTGTGAACCAAGGAAAATTCATCTAGTTGCAGCTAAGCATATCTTGAGATACTTGCATGGCACAGTTGGATATGGCTTGAGATATACTTCCAGTGTAGACCTAAAGCTGCAAGGATATTTTGATTTTGATTGGGCCGGGAGTGTAGCTGATCGGAAGAGCACCTCTGGATGTTGCTTTAGCTTGGGGTCTGCGATGATTTCTTGGTGTAGCAAGAAGCAGTCTTTGGTGGCACTAAGCATTGCAGAGGTAGAGTATATTGTAGCATGTGTATCAGCTTGAGAAGTAGTGTGGCTTCGGAAGCTCCTTGCAGGATTGCTTGGAAAATCATTGGAGCCAACTGTTATTCATTGTGACAATCAAAGCTGTGTGAAGCTATCTGTCAATCCAGTGTTTCATGATAGAACAAAACATGTTGAGATCAAATACCATTACATCCGAGATATGGTACTGAGGAAAGCTATTCAGTTGAGATATATTTGCACTGATGATCAGACGACTGATATTCTCACCAAGCCTCTCTCCAAAGTAAAGTTTGTGCACTTTCGAGACAAGCTTGGAGTTGTGGAGAATGGAGCCCTAGCTGAGAAGGAGACTCAACATCAGTGATCTTTTGTAATTTTCCATAATGCATCTTTCTCTGTGACGGAGAAACTTGAGGTGAAAGCCCTTGTTAATGCATTTTTCTTTGAGACAGAGAAATTTGAGATGAAAGCGCTTGTCCATCTCTGAGACGGAGATGTGGTTCTTTCCACCCTCTCGGAGTAGCCATGGTGGATGTCATGTTGAGAGACTCCATGACAACATCACGTTGAGAGACTTTGTGATGATTCCCTTGTACTTGTGTTTATCCACCCTCTGGGAGTAGCAATGGTGGACGTCATGTTGAGAGACTCCATGACGACATCATGTTGAGTGACTCCGTGATGGGCACTTGTACACATGTTCCTTTCCACATATGGGAGTAGCCATGGTGGACGTCATGTTGAGTGACTCCATGATGATATCACGTTGAGTGACTCTGTGATGAGCTCTTTTCCACAAATGGGTGTAGCCATTGTGTGTCATGTTGAGAGACTCCATGACATGAATATCTAGAAGAATTCCTCCCTAGCTAAGAGGGAGCGTTGATGTTGTAGCCGCGGGCCTCATTCTTCCAGCGATATAATTAAATAATTAAATAAATTCATATAGTTGTGGCTATTCATTTATTTGTAGCCGACTTTAATGAAGAGATACGTCCATTCAAATAATGATTTATATTTATTTTTCTTATGGCCGACTTAACAAGTTCACTTGGGAGAAAGAGTCGCACCATTTCAAGAAGAGTCCGACCTATAGTGTAAAGTCGTTTTGCTTGGAAGAAGTCATATCGAATTGTATAAAAGGTGGCGCTGCTCTCTCCAATATTCATTTTTCATTATTCATTCAAGTCAAGTGCGAATTACCTACAGCAGAAGTTCATTCTTAAGAGCAGATCGATATTAGAGGTGTCGACCTTCTTCATTGATTATAAGGTTGCATCAAGAGTAGTGCTACAGATCGGCCTTGTAATTGGCCAAATTGTAAAGCTTATTGTTGACATTTTATCAATATATAAGTGATATATTGTTGCTGGGTTTTTCTCCCTCAAGAAGGAGGGTTTTCCCAGGGTATATGCCACGTTCTAGTGTTTGAAATTGTTCTATTTCTGCTTATTTAAATTCTGATCCTAAAATTAACAAGAAGAAATTGTTGCAGCAGCCTTTTAGGGATTTTCAGATTTAGGATTTTTGCAAGAAACAACAACCTCATTTTTTTAAAGAAACACTAATTAATTATCTCTTTAATAATTAATACATTATATAAATATAAATTATTTTATTATATATAATAAATTAATTGAATTGATAGAAAGATCAAACTTACAGTGACTGATTCTTATATTTATTTGAAATTCAAGCTTTAAAAATTAAAGATAAATAATAGAATCGAGAGATATGACCTGTGTTTCATTTCTTATTTTAATTGGATAGGTGATTGAAAGGAAGTTGGTTGCTGTCCCAAATTTGTGAAACATTAGGGCTATAAATTTGACCTGTGTTTTATTTCTTATTTTAATCGGATAGGTGATTGAAAGGAAGTTGGTTGCTGACCCAAATTTGTGATACATTAGGGCTATAAATGTAACCTGTGTTTCATTTCTTATTTTAATCGGATAGGTGATTGAAAGGAAATTGGTTGCTTTCCCAAATTTGTGATACATTAGAGCTATAAATGTCAAGAGAGGCTATTCCATAGGATGTTGGTTGGTGCTGATCTTGACTTGTACCGGACATGACACTTTTTTGATTATTGATTTGTTTGGGGCATTGCATATGTAGGAATAACAAATATCAAAAAATATATGGCCTACACAGACAACTAGTAGACAGTACAATTTTCTGATTGATCAAGTTGTATGATGCATATGTGAAAGAGTGAAATATACCGAGCCAATTTTTTCAATTTTTCAATTACAATGAACAATGCAACACACATCCGTTAGGGTTAGCACTTAAACCAAAACGATGCGGAATTCAACTCTAACCAAGAATGTACACCAGGGTCCCGAGATGGGCAAGGTGTGAACATATGGTCAGAGGATCTCAATGCAATGCAATACTGAATAACTCTAACCAAGGATGCGCCAGATGACGGCGAGCATATGGTCAGAGGATCCTTAACAACTACAATGCAGAAAGTAATTCAACGCCAAGAATGTGCTATCCAACCCAAGGTGGGAATGGAGACCATAAGGCGGAGATTCTAATGAACTACAATGCAATATAGAAAGTAAATAGGCGGCAAGCCAGCCTCTTCCACTTATTCAGTGGGTATTACAAGCATGAAGAGAAAGATGAGCTGAGATGCTGACAGTACTACTGTTCAGCTTACAATATAAAGAGAATTGCCTGACAAGAGCACAAGATAAGAATGTCTAACAATGCTGCAATAAAGTATAATGTCATCCTCAATGCCCACAATGACTCCTCTTCCAAACCCAACTCAAATGATGGACTTTATGTAAATTGTCATGACTGATCATGGACTGAAATTACTAACCAGCAATACAGAAACCTATTGAAATGCTCACAACTCACTCATTACTCACTCAAATTGCATAAGATCTGATGCAAAGTGCTCATATGATGAAGGCGCCGAAGAAGACACCATAAAACTGACCCTAAAAGCTGATATTTATTTTTGGCACAAACTCCAATGAACCCCAAAAGGTACGGCTGCAAGAGGGGCGATTTTCTCTTTTAAAATTCAATTCTTTAATATAAAATCCGCAACTTGGCAAATATGGTCGCCCATGTCAAGGAAATGCAACAAGACAATACCCATAAGGAGATAAAATTTCTTTTCTGATATATGAGTGAAAACAACTTTCAGCTATACAGAAACAACAACTCTAGAATCTGATATAAAATGCATAAAACAGAACTACACAGCAAAAAAATGCAACAAAGCAGACCTCACTACAATTTCTCTCACAAGCAAACTAAATTCTTCACTAGATGCTATCTCTCAAGCATGAAGTCGAGCCAAGGCTAGGAGGCATTCATTCCTCGAAGTAGTCCCAGCACCATTTCGGCAGCATAACAATACTTCAGACATAAGATATCCAAATGAGGACCCAAGGCTTCCTTTTATAAATTTGAGAAGGCCCTCCAGAAGCTTCTAGAAACCCTAATTTTCAAATTTGAAATAACTCCTTTTCCCTCCAAGAGATGGCGTCCCTTTTCAAGCTTTCACTTTTGACTTTTATTTTTAAATTCACCATTTCAAGAAGTAGGCGTCCAAAATCAAGCTTCATTTTTGACTTTAATAAAATATAAATCACCTTCAAGAAGCGCCCACCCTTGAAGACCACTTTTTAAGACAACCTTAAGTTAAGAGACTAGGCCAAGGGGGGGTATTATAACATTAAAATATAACATTATTATAAAATGAACTTCTCTCCAACTGCACCCCAAGGCCAAATTGAGCAATTCCAACCGAACTAACAACTGAGGGAAGCCAACTGAACTGGAACCAACCTATCAACTGCCAAAAATAGAATTTACTAAAAATAGTAAATTCCAAAAAGTGCTCGGAACGCAAAGCCAGACACACCACTGGGAAGCTCTCTGAAAATCCAGAAAGAATCCGCAATCCAATCACCAAGACTTGAGCAACAACAACCACCGAAACAAGAAACCCTAATTTCACCTTCCGAGTAGCCTACGGATCTCCAAAATAGGCCAACGGTCAACTGAAAAGATCATGCTCGAGAAGGGGACATTACAGTCCGCCCTTTCTAAGATTGCTTGTCCTCAAGCAATCGCAAACCTGGATGTTGCAGAATCTCATCATTCTCCCAAGTCGCATCCTCCATAGGCAAGTTCTTCCACTTCACCAAGTATTCTCTGATTGTTCTTTTTCTCAAAGAACGCTCTCTGGAATCAAGAATCTCTTCTGGAATCAAAACTAATTGTCCTTCTTCATCCAAGGGTGGCAACTGTGATGAAGCAACAACATTATGTCCAAGTGCCTTCTTGAGGCGAGACACGTGGAAGACATTGTGTACTTTGCTATTCGAAGGTAGCTCCAACTCATAAGCTACTGCTCCCACCTTTCTGATAACTTTGAACGGCCCATAGAAACGAGGTTTGAGTTTCTCAGCTCCACTCTTCTTGAGAGTAGACTGTCTGTAAGGCTGTAGTCGAAGATAAACCATATCTCCAACCTCAAAAGAGCGCTCAACACGCCGCTAATCAGCGTACATCTTCCGCTAATTCTGTGCAATCTGAAGATTGTTCTTCAATGATTTCAAGATATCTTGACTCTGCTGCAACAAATCCTTGGCTTGAGGGGCTTTGCTATCACCAAATACTAAATCAGCAAAGCTAGGAGCCTCATAACCGTATAGAGCCATGAAAGGTGACATCCTTATTGACATGTGAAAAGAAGAATTATAACAATACTCGCCTATGTGAAGCCATTTCACCCATGCTCTTTGTTGCTTCGAAACATAGTTTCTCAAATAGCCTTCCAACCACTTGTTCACTATCTTTGTTTGTCCATCGGTTTGAGGGTGATAACTAGTGCTTGGAGTAAGCACTGTACCACTCATTCTAAAGACCTCTTGCGAAAAGGTGCTTAGGAACTTGCTGTCCCTATCACTCACAATGTTTTTCGGCAACCCATATAACATAAACACCTCATGAAAAAACAGATCTGCAACTTGGGCTGCTGAAAAAGAGCTGGTAATGGCAAAGAAATGAGCAAATTTTGTTAATCTGTCCACTACAACATAGATACAATCTTTTCCTTGAACCTTGGGCAACCCAGTGATGAAGTCCATTGATATGCTTTCCTATTTTTGATTGGGAATGGGAAGAGGTTGCAGCAGACCAGCTGGTAGAGTATGCTCATTTTTGTTCATCTGACAAGTGGGACACTCCTGGATGTAGCGTTGAACTTCCCCTTTCAGCCCTTTCCAAGAAAATCTTTCCCGAATCTGCCTATATGTTTTGAAGAACCCCTGATGACCAGCAAGTGGAATGTCATGAAATGTCAACAAAATCTTCTTTTTGAGCTTAGAATCAGCCACCAAAAAGATCCTACCCTTGTAGTGTATCAGCCCTTCAACCACCTTGTACCTTTCGTCATGAAAAGTACCCTCAATGATGCTGGTTGCAAACTGATTTTTCGCATAATCAGCAAGCAACATGTTCTTCCAATCAGCAGTAAGCTCACATAATGAGCTCAAATGAGGTCTCCTAGATAGAGCATCAGCCACAATATTGTTTTTACCTTTGACATATTCAATGTCAAAATCGTAAGCTTGAAGCTTACTCACCCACTTTTGTTGCCTCTCGTTCAAATCTTTCTGATGCATGAAGTGCTTAAGACTATTGTGATCAGTCTTGACCACAAACTTGCTTCCCACCAAATACTGTCTGAACTTAGCTAATGCATGCATGATTGCAAGCATTTCCTTGTCATAGATGGAGTAGGTCCTCTCAACACCTCTTAATTTTCCGCTCTCAAATACAATGGGATGTTTGTCTTGCATCAAAACAGCCCCAATTCCTTCACCGGATGCGTCACACTGTAGCTCGAAAGGCTTGGAAAAATTTGGAATAGCCAAAACCGGACAAGAGCTCATGATCCTCTTAAACTTATCAAAAGTAGTTTGAGCCTTTTCTGACCAACAAAAAGCCCCCTTTTTCGTGAGGTCAGTAAGAGAAGCAGCATTCTGTGAGTAGCCCTTCACAAATCTTCTGTAAAATCCACAAAGACCCAAGAACCCTTTCAAATGAGTCAAGTTCTTAGGAGGTGGCCAATCAACAATTGCCTTGATCGTTTCAGGATCAACCTTCACTCCTTCAGCACTGATTATGTGACCAAGGTAAAGTAGCTCCTTCATTCCAAATTCACATTTGGATTCTTTGGCAAACAAGCTCTCTGATTTTAGGATGCTAAGCACTTCCTCCAAGTGCTTGAGATGTTCTTCCCATGTCTTGCTGAAGATCAGAATGTCATCAAAAAATATCAATACAAACTTCCTCAACTGCTTCTGAAAGACTCTGTTCATACAAGACTGGAAGGTAGCAGGAGCATTAGTCAATCCAAATGGCATGACTGGAAACTCGAAGTGGCCATAGTGACATCTAAATGCTGTTTTCTCAACATCAGATCCTCTCATCCGAATCTGGTAGTAGCCCGATCTCAAATCGATCTTTGAAAAGAACTTGGCTCCATGCAGCCCATCAATGAGCTCATCTATCCTCGGAATGGGGTATCGATTTTTGATTGTGCTTTGATTCAAAGCACGATAATCCACACATATGCGGATGGTACCATCCTTCTTCTTCACAAGAACAACTGCTGAAGCGAATGGACTCTTACTTGGGCGAATGAAGCCCATCTCCAAGAGTTCCTTAATGTTTTTCTCAATCTCATCCTTTTGCTTCTTAGGGTACCGATATGGTGTTGTGATAACTGGCTTAGCCCCTTCCTTGAGCTCTATGACTTGCTCTGAACCCCGTTCAAGAGGTGGCCCAGGAGGTAAATCAGCAAACACCTTGCTCTTCTTTGTGAGTAAAGACTGAATATCAGGAGGGTAGTCTCTCTTTGTTTCAACCGGACTAGCAGGAAAAATCATACATTCTGCAGCCCACTCAACTTGATCATGACGAATCAGCCTTGCCATTCTCTTGAATGACACAATCCGAGGACCACCATTGGACATTCCTCTTAGCACTACCTTCTTCCCATCGGATTGAAACTTGAGCTCCATGGTTTGCAGATTTAGAGAGATCTCTCCAAGTGAATGCAGCCATTGAATGCCTAGAACGGCATTCGTATCTCCAATGTTGACTACATAGAAGTCGTCCTTGACTTCATAGTTTCCCAATTGCATAGTCATGTTTGAGATCTTCTTGGTGCATGAGATGTGAAACCCATCAGCAACCATAACCTTGAAGCCTTCAAACTCTTCTGTTTGCAGCCCCTTCTTTGCCACCACAACTTCATCAATGAAGTTATGCGTTGCCCCAGTGTCAATCAAAGCAACTATTCGCTGCCCCTTAATCATCCCTCGAACCTTGAAGGATTCATTCTTTTGAAAGCTCGAAAGTTGAGCCAAAGTACCTCCACTTCCCTTTTCATCTTCGGACTCTTCTGGAAGTCTTTCCACTTCGCTGTCATCAAAATCAGACTGCTGGTCTGAAAAATCAGAATTACTTTCTTTAGCTCAATAGTATTCAATTTGATGAAATTTGACTCCTTTTGGGCATATATGATCTTGGGACCATTTTTCTCTGCACTGGAAACATAACCCCTTCCTTCTGAGTTCGTTAAGTGTCTCTGGATCCAACCTTGTGACATGAGGTTTATGCTGTTTGAACTCCTTATGATGAGGTCTTTTCCCTCTATCCTTCTTGTGGAATGATGGCTTGGATTGAAATTTGGCCTTAGGAGCAGCCCACTCCATGTTTCTTGCTTTCTTCATTGCCTCCTGTAGGGAGGGTGGATCAAAAGCTTTAATCCAACCCTTGAGTGGCTCCATTAATCCTTCACTGAATAGGATCACCAAACACCTCTCAATGATTCCCGTGACCATGACTGAAAGTCTCTGAAAATTAGCTATGTAGGCATCAACTGTGCCATATTGCCTAAGCTGTGCCAATTCTCTGAAATGCACTTCTGGAGCTTTTTTCTCAAATCTCTCTATGAGCCTATTGGTGCACTCATCATAGGTAGTGATAGACCGATGACCCAAGGTGACTAGGCCATGGTACCACCACTCGTGCGCCACCCCATCTAGGTGTAGCGTAGCGAACTTAATCGCCTCCTCTTCTGCCATGGGTCTAAGAGCTAGATAGTTGTCTAACTTTTGTATCCAAGCTCTTGCTGAACTGTTGTCACTCCCATAAAAATGTGGAAGCGTAACCTTGTTGATAGCTTGATGCAAATCCCCCTGTACTGCTGTTCTCCTTTGTTCATAATGTCTTCCTTGTCCTTTATTCTTCCTTTTATGATCCATAAAATCATTGTAAGACATATCTGCCTTAATTTCATCAGGGAGAGAATCATACTCAGCACGGCCGAGTCTCAACTGTTCCACAAATGATGCATTTTCTTCTAGATCAGGTTGAGGGTTTACTGGTGCCAAGAAGGTGGGTTTGAATGGCCTGGAAGAAATGTATGTGCTATTTGAAGCAGGCTGAGCAACATGTCCATTATGCTTGTTGGTGGCACTGTGTTCTCCCCTATGTCCCGAATTGTTCTGTGGAGTTGGGTTCTGACCCACTTTCCCCATCATGAAAGATACCATATCCATTAGGGCATCCATCTTCCTCTCGAAGCTCTTTCCCAGACTTAACGATCTTTCTCTTCCTTTCCCACTATCATCTCTGTTGCTGGTAAACCTCTCGTTACCACCCGATGTCCTCTCATTATCCCCCATTTCTTCTCCCGGAGAAGACTCCCAATTTGCTCTTAATACCTCTGAAGCTGTCTGACCTTTTGGAGCCTGATGCCATTGAAACTGACTTGTAGCCTTCTTGTATTCCCTTGCTAAGTATCTCTGTTCTCTGTCACTCATAGAAGGTTTGTTTCACATGATGGCAGGATGCGTGGCTTTGATACCACTGAAATATACCGAGCCAATTTTTTCAATTTTTCAATTACAATGAACAATGCAACACACATCCGTTAGGGTTAGCACTTAAACCAAAACGATGCGGAATTCAACTCTAACCAAGAATGTACACCAGGATCCCGAGATGGGCAAGGTGTGAACATATGGTCAGAGGATTTCAATGCAATGCAATACTGAATAACTCTAACCAAGGATGCGCCAGATGACGACGAGCATATGGTCAGAGGATCCTTAACAACTACAATGTAGAAAGTAACTCAACGCCAAGAATGTGCTATCCAACCCAAGGTGGGAATGGAGCGACCATAAGGCGGAGATTCTAATGAACTACAATGCAATATAGAAAGTAAATAGGCGGCAAGCCAGCCTCTTCCACTTATTCAGTGGGTATTACAAGCATGAAGAGAAAGATGAGCTGAGATGCTGACAGTACTACTGTTCAGCTTACAATATAAAGAGAATTGCCTGCCAAGAGCACAAGATAAGAATGTCTAACAATGCTGCAATAAAGTATAATGTCATCCTCAATGCCCACAATGACTCTCCTTCCAAACCCAACTCAAATGATGGACTTTATGTAAACTGTCATGACTGATCATGGACTGAAATTACTAACCAGCAATACAGAAACCTATTGAAATGCTCACAACTCACTCATTACTCACTCAAATTGCATAAGATCTGATGCAAAGTGCTCATATGATGAAGGCGCCGAAGAAGACACCATAAAACTGACCCTAAAAGCTGATATTTATTTTTGGCACAAACTCCAATGAACCCCAAAAGGTATGGCTGCAAGAGAGGGGTGATTTTCTCTTTTAAAATTCAATTCTTTAATATAAAATCCGCAACTTGGCAAATATGGTCGCCCATGTCAAGGAAATGCAACAAGACAATACCCATAAGGAGATAAAATTTCTTTTCTGATATATGAGTGAAAACAACTTTCAGCTATACAGAAACAGCAACTCTAGAATCTGATATAAAATGCATAAAATAGAACTACACAGCAAAAAAATGCAACAAAGCAGACCTCACTACAATTTCTCTCACAAGCAAAACTAAATTCTCCACTAGATGCTATCTCTCAAGCATGAAGTCGAGCCAAGGCTAGGAGGCATTCATTCCTCGAAGCAGTCCCAGCACCATTTCGGCAGCATAACAATACTTCAGACATAAGATATCCAAATGAGGACCCAGTGCTTCCTTTTATAAATTTGAGAAGGCCCTCCAGAAGCTTCTAGAAACCCTAATTTTCAAATTTGAAATAACTCCTTTTCCCTCCAAGAGATGGCGTCCCTTTTCAAGCTTTCACTTTTGACTTTTATTTTTAAATTCACCATTTCAAGAAGTAGGCGTCCAAAATCAAGCTTCATTTTTGACTTTAATAAAATATAAATCACCTTCAAGAAGCGCCCACCCTTGAAGACCACTTTTTAAGACAACCTTAAGTTAAGAGACTAGGCCAAGGGGGGGTATTATAACATTAAAATATAACATTATTATAAAATGAACTTATCTCTCCAACTGCACCCCAAGGCCAAATTGAGCAATTCCAACTGAACTGACAATTGAGGGAAGCCAACTGAACTGGTACCAACCTGTCAACTGCCAAAAATAGAATTTACGAAAAATAGTAAATTCCAGAAAGTGCTTGGAACGCAAAGCCAGACACACCACTGCGAAGCTCTCTGAAAACCCAGAAAGAATCCGCAATCCAATCACCAAGACTCGAGCAACAACCACCAAAACAGGAAACCCTAATTTCACCTTCCGAGTAGCCTACGGATCTCCGGAATAGGCCAACGGTCAACTGAAAAGATCATGCTCGAGAAGGGGACATTACAAAGAGCTTGATAATGTCTTTCATTTCTTTTGGATAGGTAATGGAAAGCAAGTTGGTTGCTATCACAAATTTGTGATATATTAGGGCAATGAATGTGAAGAGATGCTCTTCCATAGGATACAGGTTGATGCTGATCTCCAATCATACTAGACATGATGCATTTTGATTACTGATTGTGTGGGACATTGTATGTGTTAGGAATAACAAACATAAATAAAGTATGGCTTACACAGATTAGTATCAGACAGTACACTTTTGTGATTTATTCCAGTGCTATGATACATATATCAGAAAGCTTAACTTGTGCCTTTACCTTTTTGTATGTGTTGATTGTGAGTTTTATAAGGTGTAAAGAGCACAATAGCAATGCTGCAATATGAAATCAGACAAAGGGCATAGGAAATCTGAATTCAGATATGAAGGAAAAGTAGGAGAATAGAGAGAGAAAAACAAGGTGGCAGAGGGGTGAAGGCCCAAATGGAAGAGGCGATGTAGATAGAGGCTGAAAATTGTTGTCAATTGCAGAAAACCAAGTCCGTGTTTAAGCAAGAGATGACAAGAGTTGAGGCAACCCTGGGTTGTAAAGTTGCTATGGTAGAGGATGCTAAGAACATCAACGATTCTATTATATATTAATATGTTGCAGGCAAATGTTGAAATTTCTGACATGCAGAGGTGTTGGGTAGAAAGCATGGAAGAAGAGATCAAGAGAGATAACATTGAGAGTGGATCGTGAGAGATGGTATGGGTATGAAGAGGTGCAAAAAAAGAGATTGAAGGAGAGGGGTAAAGTAAGAAGCAAGAAAATAACAGGAAAATGAATGACATGGATAAGGATAGGCAAACTGTTGTAGTGAAACAATCACCAAGAGAGGGCTTGGAAAGAGTATGCCAAAGAGAAGATTCTGCATATGGATGGTGTATCTTGTTTTAATACCACTCAAAAGGCTTTTCTGCAAATTAACCAATTTCGATAAGCAAAATAAATTATTAAATAGTTGCAACACGATGACCTACACCATTGGTTTGTGGTTTATGTTATTGTTGTGCCCTTCTGAATGATTGCATTTTTATTGCCATTACTTAGCGTTTGTTCATCTATATATTTTTTTTCTTCTAGGATGTATTATAACAAAATCTTTTCAACCTTTATGGTCAATTCTTTATGTGTTTTATTCCTCCAAAGTGCTCATATATGACAGTATCTCCTTTTACTCCTAACATTTTGGTGACGGATGGCTAGTTGTCAGTTCTCATGCTAGTCTTGATTGCTTTTGATCACATTGTATTAAATTGCATTAATATCTATGTATGCTATTATCACAAGGCAATATGGTTAAATGAAAGGTTGTATTTGAGTCTTGGACACAATTAAGCAATGAGAGATCTAACATTTCATTTGCATCCATTTTCTATTGTCATATCAAGCAATCAATTTTATTTTGGTTAAATGCAGTGAGGAGACTTTTCTGAGTACCAACAGCATGAAGAGATGCTTTAGCCTGATCTCTGTGCTGACCTATTATAGCTGAACTTTATTTTGTGAATGTGCTTGCAAAGTTTAGATTTTCAATTTTTCAGTAATGTTTCTCTCTTCTTATACTATGTTGTTTGGAGCATGGAGGCCTATTACAATCAGCAAGTGTCTTTCATTTATGATGCAGGAATGTGATTGGTTTCAGTGAGACAGACAATATAAAGTCTGTTGAGGTTGTAGATGGACAAGATGAAAACATACAACTTCTTGAGAGTAATATGAATTCTTTTAGAAATGCAATTACCATGAACAGAACAACAGCATCCATTGGTGTCGAGGAAAAATTCATGTAAGTTATTTTGTAACAGTCCCATTTCATTATTCCTCCACCTTTTTTGGTTGTAGTGTTGGCCCACTATTTTTCCTTAACTGTTGGAACTTATGGATACCAAAATGAAAAACATTGATGCTTGGATTGTGATCCAAACAGTACTTCTAAGTTTTTTAGTATTGAATTCTATAATAATCATGGCTGTGTGCGCTTTGATGAATTTGCATGTTATAAACGTAATTTTTTACTTCTAATTGCTGTGTTGACTTTGAAAAAAATCAGTTATTTTCCATGGTTTCAAGCCACCCTGCCAGACATTAGGTAGCAGAGGATATTTTATGTAGGATGGTAAGATTGCTTACAAGAATTGGGAATGTAGTTAGAAAATATGTAGGAAGTAGCAAGGTGGTAAATTGAAATTTTCATTGGAATCGACATACAAGAAGTTCAACTTCAAACATTAGAATGGAAACCAAAAAGGAAATAATCAGGTTAAGAAAAATGATAATGATAATAAAACGAGAGATGGAATAGGAACACCAATTAGAGGCAATTGTTCTATTTTCCTTATACAAACTATCAACATAGAAGGGACTTTGGTGGAAAAGTTACTTCCGTTTCATAAACTGTCTTAGAACAGGTTCACTTAGCTTTGTTTCGGTATAATTGATCAAGAAGGGCCCCAATGAATGCCTAGAAAGTTAGTATTGAGAATTATTAGTTCTTACAGTGGTGTTTAGAATTATTTAATATTGGGCCTAGTGTCTATTTAGAAACTTGTCATGCATATTCTTCAAAAATAAATCAGATCTACTAACGAATCTTGCATTATTGTAGATTAGCCTCAAGTTTAAGGCACCTATAGATTTTTATTAATAGGATTATCTAAAGGGCAGCAAGATAGTTATGAATGTGGATGTTCGTACCAAGTATCAAAATTTGGGATTATTGGGATGCAGGATGCATATAGTTAAATATCCATTTGTACAGAACCGTTAAATCACTATGATCTGATCATCTCAAGGACAGATTCACAATCCATTGTGGAATCAACAGGAATTTCACAATCCATCATTAGATCAATACAATTGGTTGGATTTTGTCAATTGCAAATGACATTTTCACTTTGCAATCAATAACAAATTTGATTGCAAATTACAATCAGCTCCACTGTTTCCATGTCCACTGAAAGAAAAATGAGACCTGAATAGACACATGCCTTTGGTGACTGTCTAAGAAGCATCCTTGACACCTGGATACCGATTGATGCATTACAATACTGATCAAGAAACAATTTGAGCATGTAGTTGGCTGAGAGTGTGTGTACTTGGTCGGTTGGGAGTCATAAGTAAATAAGACTTTAGTTAATATTAGTAATCCATGTACTTATGTTATGTACGTGTCATGGGAATTAAGTTCCTGACGAAGTAATTAGTTATAATGAAGGGGCGTGACGGTTGGTACCTCAACCACCGCCAGCGTACTATATGTACTTGAGTCGTGTAGTCGGGAAACATTGCAGTTCTACTAGGCTATGCTATGTTCTGTCTGGAGACATTATGATGTAAATGGCAAATACTGAATAAAGCAATACTTCTATGTTTTGTGCAATTGCCATGTGATTATTATATGCTATCAATGTTATTTTATATTTCCGTTTACTCTGTACGTCATTGTACCCTTAGCGAGTAAACATTTGGCGCCGTTGCCTGAGCAGATTAGGGAATCACTCATCATGGCAGTGTAATGGGTCTCCCGGCAGACGAGCCCGTGAACAACAATGAGGAAAGGGAAGACCTATTGACTGAAGATCTTATAAATATGTGGAAGCTATCTTTACGAGATCACGTACGAAGGGAATCCCGCAGGTGGGAGATCCTTGAGGAAGTTATTTGGGATAGGCTGGAAGTGAACAACGAGGTGGATCACCTCCTGAATCGTATGCCCAGATTGCTAGCCCGTCATACTATCATCCTACAAGACCTTCGAGAGGAAGAGGATCGAGAACACTGAAGGCAACAAATATTGCAGCGGTATGAAGAACGAACCAAATGAGAAGAAGAGGAACGAGACACTAGCCAGAGACGTACGTTCGGTAGCCAACAATGATCGCCTGAACAATTTTTAATGCCCATATGACCGAACAAAGACAAGAACCGAGTACCAAGCGGGCACGAGACTCAAGAGGAGAAGGTTCGATGATCACTCAGGCTGCAAGAACAAGAAAACCGGCGGCGAAGACTAGAGCAAGTTGGTAAGGAATTTGATGAGGATCTAATCGAAATAAACCAGAGTATTAAAAGAACACATGAGAATCTGAAGAGAATAGACACATCCATTGGAAGAGCACATCAAAGTCTGGTTGAAGGGAGGGACGAAGGACCCTTTCGCACTTCGTACGTAGGAAGGTATAATAATTGTGAAAACGGAGATGAATTAAGTGAAGAACTTGATAGTAGCATCAGACGTTTTCGGGAGTTGTCCTTATTGGACGAGGACGAATGACTGACGAGTGGAAGATCTGAGCCCAATACCCCAAGAAGACAGAGAGAGTATTGAAAGGAACCCCAGGCGACTCAAGGTGTCGAGGACGCTGACAGAAGACATGGGAGTGACTCGTACATGGCCGAGAGTGCAAGTGACGCATCGGAACGTAGTGGGGAAACCAAACTAATCAGGTCCAATACACAAGGAGGACAGGGGGGAAAGATGGTGACTCCAGAGTGGCAGAAGCTACCGAAGTTTACGGGGAATGGGTCAGAAGATCCAGTACGACATTGTAGAACATGTGAAACTATCTGGATAGCAAGTGGGGAGGATGATCCAGATTAGTGGCTGAAAGCATTTCTAGCGACACTGAGAGATAGTGCCATCAACTGGTACTCTGAATTAGATCAAGCACACAAAGCTACATGGAGATTATTGAATCAAGCATTTCAAGAGGAGTTCAAACTCCTGTGGGATGATAGCGAGATTGTTGCGGAGATATACAATACTAAGCAAGGAAAGCACGAGAGTGTGCGGACCTATAACTGAAGACTCAAAGATTTGCTAGGGAAATTGGAGGCACAACCGGCCGATGGGTTGAAGAAAAGATGGTTCATTGAGGGCTTGCTTCCGTCATTAAGAAAGAAAATCAAAGTCGTACCTCCTTCGTTGTACGCCGAAGCATACAATCGGGCAATGGACATAGAAAGTGAAAATTAAACATCCTTCCGAGGGAAAAAGAAGACGAATGATGAGGAGAGTCTGGACGATAGCAACGGTGAATCCAAGACCGTACAAGCACTCAGAAAAGATATGATGCGAATGATGAAAGAATTGAAGGCCGACAAAGAGAGTGCGAGGGAAGCACGAGAACTGTGGTGTATAGAGTGCAATGGGGAAGGTCACACAAAAGTGAACTGTCCAAAGAAGATGTTCTGTGATATCTGCCAAGTTATGGGACATTCCATCAAGGAATGCCCATACAATTTGAGAGCAAGGGGTACACAAGTACTCTTCACTCAAGGAGAGCCGTCAACACCACCGAACACACCACCGAAGCCCTAGTACAATAGCAATGCATCCCTTGGAGGTTACCGAAGCAACAAAAGTCCGAGGAACATGATACAGTACGATGCAAAAGGAAGGCCCATGATCCAATGCAAGAAGTGCAATGAATGGGGCCACTTCGCTAGGCACTGCCGGAACGGTCAATGTTTAGGAGGGAGATTGTGTAAGTGGTGTGGACCAGGTGATCATGAAGATAACGAATGCCCTAAGCAAAGGGTATCCACATGCTGGAATTTGAAGAACAAGAGGTACTGGTGATCACTAGAGCACAAGCAGAAAAGGCCACGTACCCAAATCCATGTACGGAGAAACAAAGGATGAAGGAAGCAAAAACCAAAGTGGAACTAGCGATGGCGAAGGAAAACAAAGTACCTTTGGAGAAGCCAGGAACTTGTTGTGACCTTTCACAACATCGCCCCATTGCAAATGGGGACCCTTTGTTTTTGCTTTTTGAGTTTTTGCCTTGGCGTCGCAACTGCTAATCACCATGTTTCTTTTACAATTTGAAGTTAGAGTTTTTAAAGGGTCACTCGAGCCAAGTGAAGAATTTGAGCCCGAATCAGTGTACAAACGTCATCACAATGCTTAGAAGGCCTGGAGGACGAGGATCGCCTGTCGTTGGAGTCAATTCTGACACCTCCTACTTTTTTGGGGATTTTCACTCTGGCCCCCTATTTTTTAGGAACTTTATTTTTGGCACTTTTAGCCTATTTTGGACTTCCTATTTTTTAGGGGCTATTTTTGGAAAGTTACTATTTTTGGAAAATTTTCTATTTTTGGCAGGGTTTCCATCTTTGGAAAGTGCTCGGGTCATGGTTTCAACAACATCAGCTTCAAAAGACCCCAAAATGGAAATAAGTGAGAAACTTTGAAAAAAAAATCAGATGAAGGTATGAAAAATCACCTGAAAGCATGTGCTAAGTCCGCCCTTGCTGGAATGTAAGATGGCATGAACTTGTGACAAGTCCGCCCAAAGAGATGGCCTGAGACCTTGCCAAGTCCACCCACCAAGGATGAATCATGGCACAAGACATGGCATGAGCAATGGACAAGTCCGCCATAGGAAGATGAGGACAATGGCATGAACACAATGGAAAGTCCGCCCCAACTCAAGAGAACATGGCATAATACCTTGACAAGTCCGCCCAAGGCATATAAGGCACATCCAAAGCAATCTTGAAGTCCACCCAGCCAAAAGGAGGAAAGAAAATCAGAAAATTTGGCTAAGTATTGATACCTTACCTAAGTATTGTTACCTTGGGAAGAAAAATTCATGAATTTGGCCGAGTATTGGCACTTTGGGGGTATAAAATTTCAGAAAATGGTTAAGTGTCAAAGGAGAGGATATGGCAAACTAACTCCAATGTTCGCCATGCTAGAAGAGGATTTGGAAAAGAAGTTTCAAAGTCCGCCATAGAGAATGTGGCATGAAAATATTGAAGTCTGCCCAAGCTGAAGAGGAAAATGTCCAAGGTAATGTCAAGTACGCCCAAGGGAAGGAGCATCATGTCCAACACAAAGTCAAAATGCAACCTAGTCCGCCCAACACTTGGTCATAACGGCATGACAAGGGTTAAAGTCCGCCCACATTGGCAAAGCACATGCAAAGTGGAAGAAAATTTCATGAATTTGGTTGAGTATTGGCACTTTGGGGGGATAAAATTTCAGAAAATGGTTAAGTGTCAAAGGAGAGGATATGGCAAACTAACTCCAATGTTCGCCATGCTAGAAGAGGATTTGGAAAAGAAGTTTCAAAGTCCGCCATAGAGAATGTGGCATGAAAATCTTGAAGTCCGCCCAAGCTGAAGAGGAAAATGTCCAAGGTAATGCCAAGTACGCCCAAGGGAAGGAGCATCATGTCCAACACAAAGTCAAAATGCAACCAAGTTCGCCCAGCACTTGGTCATAACGACATGACAACGGTTAAAGTCCGCCCACATTGGCAAAGCACATGCAAAGTTTGACCTAGGCCATGAAAGGAAGTGTCAAAGTAGCCACAAAGTCCGACTTTCCCTAATCAAGGCATGTCCAAAGGAGAAGGAAATCCGAACTTGCCTAAGAGAATGATTGTCCAAACATGAGTAAAGTCCTGCCTTGCTCAATGGATGGCACAAGAAGAGTAAAATCCAACCTTGGTATAAAAAGTGGATGGCAAGATCAAAGTAAAGTCTGCCCAAGGAGATAAAATTCAGAAAATTGACTAAGGGTTGGAAGGAAAACAGGAAGAATAAAGAGGGAAAGTAAAGAGGGAGTGAATAAAATCCTTGTCCAAGGATGGAATTTATCCTACATAGCACAAGCCAAATTCAGAATTGAAGGAAAATCCACAGGAAAAGTTCATTCCAGTATAGAGATGGCCAAAATCTTGGCTAAATGTTGAATGGTCCACATGAAGGTATTACAAAATGAAATTGTATAGCCAAAATTTGGCTAAGTATGGGAAATTCTTCACAGAGAAAGTTCCAATTTCTTCCATTGTGGCAAAAGCACAGGGGAGTTCCTCTCCAAATTCAAGGCACTTGAAGGAATTTCAGAGCAATCCGGAAAGGAAGACTTAATAACTTTAAGTCTAAACATGTGCTCCAAGGCGAGACTTCCAATACAGGTGAGAAGAAGAAGCCAAAGTTGCAAAAGGAATCCAAGATCAAAGCTAGGATGAAACCAACACAAAGGACAAAGTTGTCGACAAAGAAAGTATTCTAAGGCAAGCACGTGGAAGGAAAACAAAGTGACCAAGGAAGACATCTAGCACGCTGAGGTGGCGCCTTGTTATCTTTCAACCAATCAAATTATTCCAAATGAACATGCAACAACTTTCTATTTTACTATTGGTTCATATTTAGCAATAAGGACAAGTGTCCTCAAGTGTAATTTTCTCATTGGTCGAGAAGGAGTTAGTTATGACAAACCCTAATTAGGGTTTTATTTTGTAATCTCGACCGTTGATCCTAAATCAATCTTGGCCATTGAATTGTAATTGGGGAGCCTATAAATTGAGCTCATCCCTCATTTGTAAAGCATGGGAGCATGTTGCAAAACATGTTGAGATAAGTAATTGTTGTGTACGACTGCCAAAGTAATAAGTAATGCATGCATTGTTCTGACGGTGATTACTTCTCTTATTTTGGAGTTGTCATGGTTCTTATCCCTCATCATAGTTTAGATTTTATTTCATGTATGTTAGATGAATGCAAGATCTGATAAGTATTGATTATGGTGAAACTTTTGCTGATACTTTCTTTGAATGGATGATTTCGTTCAATGCGTAAAGTTAGCTTGAGCTTATTTTGTGGATGCTTAACTTTTGTCTGGATAAATATTGTTCAATTTGATGGTAGTTATTCATGACGTGAAAATCATAAGCACACTCCCTTGAAGATTGCACCCACTTTGTGTAGTTGTCGTTGAGAGTGGCGAAGCAAAGCGTGGTTATTGGTTTCACCAAGTCAATACTGTCTCTTGAATTCTGTAATGTCCCCTTCTCAGCAGTGATCGTTTCTGTTGACCGTTGGCCTATTCTGGAGACCCGTAGGCTGTGCGGATGGTGAAATTAGGGTTTCCTAGTTTTGAGGAGGTTGTTGTTTGGAGTTTGGGATTCTGATTGCGGATTCTTTCTGGGTTTTCAGAGAGCTTCGCAGTGGTGTGTTCAGTTTGGCATTAGGGCAACTTCGCGAATTTACTATTTTTAGTAAATTCTATTTTTGGCAGTGGACAGTTTGGGTTCAGTTCAGTTGGATCACTTCTTCAGTTGTTTCAGCTGGCACTTCAGTTCTTGGCCTTGGGCATTTTTCTTGGAGAGATAAGTATTTTCATTATAATATTATTATTTTAATATTATACCCCTTGCCTAGCAGTGCAACTTTAAGTTGTTTTTAAAAAGGGGGACTTTGAGGGTCATGGCGTCATAAGGAGATAAATTATAATTTTTAAATGTCAAATATTGAGACTTGTGATTTGGGACGCCCTTTTGAGAAGATTGTTTTTATTTTAAAAAGTGAAATGTTTTATTGATGAAAATGGACGCCATCTGTTGGAGGGAAAAGGTGAATTTGAAATTAGGGTTAGGGCGCCCTCTGGAAGCTTCTAGATGTTTCTCTCTCGTCTATATAATCAGGCCTCAGCTCTTCATTTGGCATCCTTTGTCTACTACACCGTTATGCTGCTGGATTGTCTTCAGGCACTCGCTTCGAGGAAAGCATACCTCCTAGCATTGGCTCTTCTTCTTGCTTGAAAGATAGCAACTAGTTGAGAGGTTAGCATGTATTAGGAATTATATTGCATTTTCAGTTTAGTCTATGCATTTGGAGTTCTAGTTTTGCATTTATGTTCATTTCTGGAAATTGCTGAATATCATATGGGAATGTAAGAATTGCTCGCTGCTTTTGAAATAAAATTATTTTGGTTCTGGGCATTAAAGAAATCTGTTTCCCTAAGCTAGGCGACCATCTCTGCCAAGTTATAGATTTTATATTGCTCATTTGGATTTTTAAAAGAAAATCGCCCTTGAAAGAGGGCCGTACCTTTCTGGAGTTGGCTTTGGGTTCTGTGCAAAAAAAATGATAGTCATTTGGTAAGGTTTATGCATTCCAATTGGGGCGCCATCATTACTAGAGTAATCTGCATTTGGTTTTATGTCAATTGGGTGTGTTTTGGGTAAGTTATGAGCATTCTAGTGAGTCACTATGTTGCTGTTCTGAGTAATTTCTGTCATAATCAGTCAATATCAGACTTGGGAAAGTTAATAGCTGAGTGAGTAGTTGGTGTAAAGGAGTTTGAAAGTATTGGAGAGGGTTATTGTATTGTTGCAGCATTGAAGGCCTCTAATCTTGTGATTCCGACAGGTTCTCTGATATATTGTAAGCTGAACAGTAGTACTGTCAGCAACTTTAATATTATTGCAAATTCAATGTTTGTATCTGCCCACTGAATAAGTGGAAGAGGCTGGCTTGCCGCCTATTTACTTAGTTTGCTTTGTAATTTCCTAAATCTCCGCCATATGGTCGCCTCTTATCCATCACGGATTGAGTAGCACATACTTGGTGTTGAGCTACATTTTCAGTATTGCATTAGGTAGGGATCCTCTGACCGAATGCTCGTCGTTCACCGGCGCATCTCGTGGTTAGAGTTCTTATTCAGCATCTTCCTTTAAGATCCTCTGACCAATGCTCACACCTTGCCCACATCGGGATCCTGGTGTACATTCTGGTTAGAGTTACTTTCCGCATCGTTTTGGTTTATGCTAACCTTAACGGGTGCATGTTGCATTGTAATCATTTGTTAAAAAATCAAAAAAATTGGTTCGGTTCCTTACAGTGGTATCAGAGCCATGATTCTGCCAACCTGTGCCCAACAGTGATTCAGTGGTCAGATGAGTGACAGTGATTGCAGATACTTCACCAGAGGTCAGGCCAGAAGACAACAGATACAGCTTCCGCCAGTGCCAGAAGCAGATACTTTTTCAGAAGCTTTGAGAGAAACAGGAATAGCAGTGGATACGGGTAAAACAGTTGAGAACATGTCAGACAATCTTAGGACAGCCATGGAAGAGAAGGACGCAAGGATGGAAAAGAAGTTTGATAGAATGATTGAGATGATGTCTCGATTACTTGCTAAAATGGATCAGCAAGCTTCTCAGAACCATACTCCGAATCAAAACCATGCTAGAGGAGAAAGCAGTGGTGTCAATGGAAACAATGGGAATAATGGGAACAATGGAAGCAATGGGAACAATGGGAACAATGGTAATGGAGGCAGCAGAACTATTGGACAGCATGATACCATCTCTAGCAGATCAGCCTCTAGACCGCTTTTCCCTACATTCACTCCAAGGGACGAACATCAAGTTGAAGCTACCGTTCCTTTGGTAGACGATGCTAGGCAAGCCTACATGGAGTACTCCACCCTACCACATGATCTTAGGGACCAATGGTCCTTTGATCAATTCTTGAATCAGAGAAACAGAAGACACGGAGGAAGAGTTGATAACCGAGCTTATATGGCTCCTAGAACAGATTTCCATCAAGCCTTAGGGAAGGTAACATTGGCTCATTTCGATGGAAGTGATAAGTGTTCAGCAAGATCGTGGGTTCAGAAGTTAGACAACTACCTTTCACTTCGTCCCATGCCAGAAGAAGATGCCATCAAGTTTACAACACTTCATTTGGAGGGAGCTGCCCATGAGTGGTGGTACCATGGTTTGGTCACTCTTGGCCATAACCTTATTCGAACCTATGGAGAATTCACCAACAAGCTGATTGAAAGGTTCGACACTAAGGATCCTGAAGTAAGATTTCGCGAGCTTGCACAACTCAAGCAGCATGGCTCCTTGGACTCTTACATTGCTGATTTCCAAAGACTTTCTGTGATGGTGCCCAACATCACCGAAAGAAGATTGGTTGTGTTGTTTTCTGAAGGTTTGGTTGAACCCTTGAAAGGGTGGGTTAAAGCTTTCGATCCACCAAGTCTTGATGAGGCAATCAAGAAGGCTCGTAGTATGGAGTTATCAGCCCCTAGGCCTAAATTTCCGCCTAAGCCTTTTGGCCATAAGAAGGATAAGGATAAAAGACATTCTTCTAATCAGCACAAGAAATTCCCACCTAAATTGACTGAAGAGCAACGTGAACAGCTCAGAAAGGAGGGCAAGTGTTACACATGTTTAGAGCCTTGGACTAAAGGCCATAGATGTCCTGGAAGAGGGCGTTATAATCAAATGGGGACCTATTCTGATTATGAATCAGCATCTGATATGTCTGATCAGCAGTCTTATTTTGGGGACAGCGAGGATGAAAGAGCCATAGAAGAGTCCGATCATGAGCAAGGAGTTGGGGGCCCTATTGCCCAACTCTCTAGTTTCCAAAAGAACGAATCTTTCAAGGTTCGTGGTGGAGTTGGAGGTCATCGTATTGTTGCATTAATTGATACTGGTGCAACGCATAACTTCATTGATGAAGGTGTGGTTGCAAAGAGAGGTCTCAAAACTGAAGAATTTGAAGGCTTCAAAGTCATGGTGGCTGATGGGTTTCACATTTCATGCACACGAAGAGTTCCTAACATGTCCTTGCAGTTGGGGAACTATGAAGTCAAAGATGACTTCTATGTGGTTACTATTGGTGACACAGATGCAGTCTTGGGCATACAATGGTTACGCTCACTTGGTGAAATCTCTCTCAACCTACAAACCATGGAGCTCAAGTTCCAATCTGATGGTAAGAGAGTGGTTTTGAGAGGAATGTCTAATGGTGGTCCTCGTATAGTTTCTTTCAAAAGGATGGAAAGGCTGATTAGACATGACCAAGTGGAGTGGGCTGTGGAATGCATGGTTCTTCCTGCTAGTCCCGTTGAGACCAAGAGGGAATATCCTCCTGATATTCAATCTATACTCACCAAAAGGAGTAAGGTGTTTGCTGATCTACCACCTGGGTCACCACCAGAAAGGGGTGCTGAGCATGTTATTGAACTTAAGGAAGGGGCCAAACCAGTCATCACAACACCGTATAGGTATCCTAAGAAGCAGAAGGATGAAATTGAGAAGAACATAAGAGAACTCCTGGAGATGGGCTTCATTCGCCCTAGCAAGAGTCCTTTTGCTTCAGCTGTAGTTCTTGTGAAGAAGGACGGCACCATCCGCATGTGTGTGGATTATCGTGCCTTGAATCAAAGCACAATAAAAAATCGGTATCCTATTCCTCGGATCGATGAGCTCATTGATGAGCTCCATGGTGCTAAATTCTTCTCCAAAATTGATTTGAGATCGGGTTACTATCAAATCCGGATGAGGGGCTCAGATGTTGAGAAGACGGCATTCCGATGCCACTATGGTCATTTTGAGTTCCTAGTCATGCCCTTTGGCTTGACTAATGCTCCAGTCACCTTCCAGTCTTGCATGAACAGAGTTTTCCAGAAGCAGTTGAGGAAATTTGTGTTAATTTTCTTTGATGATATTCCCATCTTCAGCAAGACGTGGGAAGAACACCTCAAGCACTTGGAGGAAGTGCTTAGCATTCTTGAATCAGAAAGTTTGTTTGCAAAAGAGTCCAAATGTGAATTTGGAATGAAGGAGCTGCTCTACCTTGGCCACATAATCAGCGCTGAAGGGGTGAAGGGTGATCCAGAAAAGATCAAGGCTATAGTAGATTGGCCACCTCCAGAAAATCTGACTCATTTGAAGGGATTCTTGGGTCTTTGTGGCTTCTATAGAAGGTTCGTAAAGGGGTATTCTCAAAGTGCTGCTCCTCTTACTGACCTCACTAAAAAGGGGGCTTTCATGTGGTCGGAAAAAGCTCAGAGTGTGTTTGATAAGTTCAAGAGAATCATGAGTTCTTGTCCTGTATTGGCCATACCAGATTTCTCCAAACCCTTTGAGTTACAGTGTGATGCATCAGGAGAAGGTATTGGGGCTGTTTTGATGCAAGAGAAGCATCCAATTGTATTTGAAAGCAGAAAATTAAGAGGGGTTGAAAGGACCTATTCTATCTATGATAAAGAAATGCTTGCAATCATGCACGCATTAGCCAAGTTCAGACAGTATCTGGTGGGGAGTAAATTCGTGGTCAAAACTGATCACAACAGTCTCAAGCATTTTATGCATCAGAAGGACTTGAATGAGAGACAGCAGAAGTGGGTGAGTAAGCTACAAGCTTACGATTTTGACATTGAGTATGTCAAAGGGAAGAATAACATTGTGGCTGATGCTTTGTCCAGAAGACCTCACTTGAGCTCATTATGTGAGCTTAATGCTGATTGGAAGGAGTTGTTGCTTGCTGATTATGCCAAAAATCAGTTTGCAATTGGCTTCCTTCGGATTTGAATCGGATGGAGGTGAGTCGAATGTGGATGAAGGAAGGAAAGCTATGGAACCGAACACCGAAGGCATACTTGAACTCGAGAGTTGTTCGGAGGACGAGACAAACTCGTTGAATGGCTTATTTCATTTGTAGATGGAAGACTATGAAGTGTTCCACCGAGAGTGTAACATGCCATCGAAATCAGGAAGAAACGAGGAAACCCGGTAAGCGCCAGCCGATATGGAGTAAAGTATCAAAAAGCAGGCGATATACTGATCCGCAAGATCACAATTATAGAATAAAGTTATTGGGTTATAAATATAAATTCACGTCGCGTAAAGAGCTTTCACTCGCTCCATCGAAGAAAATAAAAAGGAGCAAAGTGGAGATAATGAAAAAATGGAAAAGTTGGAAAAATAAGAGATGATGAAAAAATAAAGAGAAAAAACGTATTAAAAAATAAAAGAAGGAAGTTATAGTCTAGAGTGGCGCAAATAAAAAGTAGTACTAAGGTTTATATACTCAGCAAAAGGGCCCTACGACCAAGAGGAAGAAAAGAGGATCGACAAAACCAACCGAGCAAAGGAAAGATAGTATGCCAAGCAAATATCAAATCGCCCAAAGTAAAATTGTACGGAGCAGTGGTCACCAAAAGACTCGTACGACTCAGTATGACCTGGCAATTAGGGGGTGATTCAGCCGTATGACCCAAGGTTGATTTGGTTGTACGAGTAAATGAAGGTTTCACCATACGAGTGAAGAAAGATGGTGGCGTATGGAAATTTAAAATGAAGAAAGTCGTACGACTCAACAAGAGTAATCATGCCGTACGACTTGAAGACAAAAGGACCGTACGAAACTTAAAAGCTAGAAAGGCCGTACGAATTTTCCCAAGGATTTGCGTACGAAATATTATAGGACCATTCTTGGGAATTAAGAAGGCTGTATGGTGGAGAAATAATAAGGAGGCCGTACGATTGGCAAACAACAAAAAGACCGTATATTGGGAAGAGAAACCACCAAGTTGGGCGACAGGAAAGATACACCGTACCACTCAAGGGAGCACTCGCCGTACCAAGAAGGCCGTACGGGTGCAAGAAGAGAAGGTCGTACGGTATCAAGAGGAGAATGCAGTATGGTTCCACGTGAAAAGAAAAATAAAGTTCCCAGTGCCAAGTCGAGAGGGAAGGATCACATCAGAGATCAAACTCCTCATTGACAAAGCCGTACCATTCATTGAAGATAGTAAGTAGAAGAAGACTGGAAGCTGGAGGCAAGAGGTCGTATGTATCAAAGAGAAAAACAATGCAAAATTTGCATTTTTGGCTTCGTCAGCACTATTCAGAACCTGTGGAAAAATCATGAAAATGAGGCACCCGATGCAGTTTTGAGTGGTTTCAAAAGTGTTAAATTGGTCTTGGCGGCGGGGGCGCTGCCCCTTGACCCAGCTGTGGGCGCTGCCCCCAGACCCCCCGCAAGGGGCACTGCCCCTTGACCTCGTTGGGGGCGTTGCCCCCAGACCCCCATCAAATTTATTGGAAGTGCCAGATTGCAGTGCAACCAACCATCATAGTACAGTCATAGGAGCAGTTGGCTGCCAAGCAGACGAGAGTTGCAGCACTCGAGGAGAAGTTGGCGGAGAGAGACGAAGTATTGGGTGAGAGTGACAATCAGTTGCCAGAGAAGGATCAGCTATTGGTAGGAAAAGATACACAGGTGGCTGATGTGCAGCGACTTTCAGCCGAGAGGGAGAGTCAGCCATAGGGAAAATACAAGGAATTGGCTTGCACCAAGAGGAACTCGAGTTGGCATTTTTGGTTTTTAGTTGTCTGGAAGACGACTACTTTGTGGGGGGGATGATGTAGTTGGCCGAGAGTGTGTGTACTTGGTCAGTTGGGAGTCATAAGTGTTGATGATTAAAAGCAGCTTTAGTTGTATTTCTTCCAGCTTCTCCTTTACTTCATTTGATAAATTAAATAATAGCTAAGAGGCTATTTAATTTATAAGTATCAAGAGGCACAAGCTTATGATTATTGAGGAGTCATCATTTAATAAAGAGTTGTATGAGGCCGACCTCATTCTCCTTTGTATACGATTTTCTCACAAGGTGCGATCTTCTATGAAAAAGATATCTTTTATTGGTGGCCGACTTTTTATGAAGGCCGACTTGGAGGTGTTTGAAGAGGCACGTTCTCTCCCAAAACTTGTATATATATCCATTCTTTTGCTAATTGTTGATCATCCAATTTACATTGTTCATTCACTAGTCTAAGGTGCGATTAAGAGAAAGGAGCAGAGTAGATTAGTCGATCTGTTATCAAAGTTTGAGATCATCGTTGTTATATTGCTGTGTGAGAATCAGTTTATCATTCAAGTGCAGATCGACTTTTGTGTAGAAGGCTGAGATCATTATCAGCAGATTGCAACACATAGTTTCTGTATCTACATCTGATTATGATGCTATTCTTGGCCTCATTATTGGGCTCATTGTAAAGGAGATATTCTTGTTGTGATTCAAAATATAAGTGATATATTGTTGCTGGGTTTTTCTCCCTCAAGAGGAGGGTTTTCCCAGGGTATATGCTGTGTTCTTGTGTCTAATTTTTGAATTAAATTTCTATGCATTACATCTGATCATAAAACTAGCATGGTATCAGAGCAGGTTTGAAGAAGATCGTGATCAGATCTGTTATTGCCGCGATACTCTCTTTTCTCGTTTCATATCTTCATCTATCTCTATTTTAGTCAAGATGGTGAACGGTCTTAAGGTTGAAGATAGACTTGAGGGAGCATCCAACTACACATCATGGAAGTTCAAAATCATGCTCACCTTGGAAGAGAATGACTTGGCTGAGTTTGTGGAAACCTGTTGGCGTAACAACTAGCACCTCTAGAGTAAGAGTTGGTATGGACAGCTATGCACACTACGTAATGAGTGCTCTTCAAATTAGGAGGGGAAGCTCCCTTGTTGTGCGTTGACAAAAATACTTGCAAAGGGAAATAAACTAAACTAAATCCTCTCTTTTTGTTTCAGCTGTAGAGGTACAAGGCTTTCTCGAAAACTATATACGTTGCAGCTGAGAATTTTCTGGTTTCGCAGATTCACTAACTACAACTAAACTTAATTACTTAAATTCTATCTAGTTTCCTCAAGAAAACAGAGCATGAGGAAACGGAGCAAGGTTTGACTATCAGACGATAAACGAGTATAGATTCTCAACTTGAAGGCAAGGTGGCACATCTATTTGCTCAATCTAAACAAGTTTATTATTCACAACACCGCACGATAAACTGAAAACGGATTCTCTACTTGAAGGCAAGGTGGCACGATTATCAGCTCAATCCGAATAAGTTTATTATTCACAACAACACATGATAAACAAGTGTAGATTCTCTACTTGAAGGCAAGGTGGGCACAACTATCATCTCAATCTGAACAAGTTTATTGAGCACAAAACAGATTTATCTAAACTATGGAAAGAATTCACCATTACAATTGCATGAAACCCTATGTGGCATAACAATTCATTATAACAGCAAAGACGCATGAACAAATACCAAAAGAGCAATATTGAGGGCAAGGTAGGCACAACATATATTTCTCTCTCAAGCAAAAGTTATGTACAAATGAGCGAAAACTCTTATTTATAGACATCAAAAGGTGTAGGGAACCCTAAAATCACCTTGAGTCAACTACAGTCTTGCAATGCATGCAAGATTTATTGCTAAGCCCTAATGAAGTAAACTATACAGTCAACTGGAAAACTACCATCAGTTAACTGAAACATCTAATCTAAAATGGACAATTGTGCGAGCATGCACGTCCTTATTGAAAGCAAGTTAACTGGAAGACTACCATCAGTTAACATAAAACCCTAAATGAAACTCCAAGTGTGTAAAGCTAATCTAGAGATAGATATGCATGAGACAAGACAGCGAGTTAACTTGAGAAAGTAACGCCAAGTTTAACTCCTGTGTGTAATGTCTATCCTGAGAGGTGGGAACTAAAGTTTACTGTCCGTGATCTCAAGCAACCAATCCCTCAACGAGATTGTTAACTGCATCAATATCTGGAGCTATGAGACTCTGTCCAAGAATGCTATGTCGGTGCAGCATATCCTCACCAACTGTGATCTCAGACTGAAGTTCACCTCTGCTCCTTGTTGCCTCATCGAACAATGCTGACATGACTGTAAGCTGAGTAACCTTATAGCCAACGGTATCCCCATTGAAAATGGTATGAATGAGTTCCTGGAGCTCTGACTGAACATCAGTAAGCTCAATGTAGGCACCACCCTCGATCTGATATCGGCACGGTAAGCGGGATACTAGAGTCCTCACAAACCGAAGTGCACTAGTGACGTACTCTCTACTCTCAGCCAACTCTAACGCCAAAGTGTCTTCTATCTATGCTCTGAAAACCAATTGTGTTTTCCAAGAGTAGATAGCCTCTCTATCCTCTGCATCTGTGATTGCATCATATGCCACACTCAGGTGAGCAATCATAATCTCATCTCGGGGTTTATT
>VDFB02023622.1:0-22417 GCA_007258455.2 Sequoia sempervirens
TTGGTGTGACTACAAAGGGCATAAAAATCAACTATATCCCTTTGTACATTTTTATGGCATAATACACCTCATTTACATTCAATCATCTACAAATTTTCCCATGTTTAAATTTTGAGTAAAGGATAAAAAAAAATTTTAAAGGATAATATGAAGATAATAGTATGATCTTAAATTTGAGAATTAATAGCATTTGAATTAAATGGAATTTTTATCTTCTTTTCAATTAAAAATTGTAATATTTAATTTGTAAAATATATAAAATAAATAAATAATAATAAAATTTATATGTTGAATATTAATCATTATTTAGAATTTATTTTTCATAATAATAATATGAATGGTTTGGAAGAAATGCAAGAGGCAGATCTATTTTAATTAAAAAAAATATTAGGGTGCAAGGAATCTAATGTAATATCACAATCACACAATTTTTTAAAATTATAATAATTAAAATCATAATTTAATGATTAAATTATATATTTAATTCATATTCATTTTAGTTTTATTTAAATAAATATTTTTTATATAAATTTTTTAAAATTAAAATTAATAATTGTTAAAGATATTTTTCATATTTTTATTTTATACAAAATAACATCAATAGTTTTTAATTATTGATTGAACATACAAATTAATAAATTTAATAGATAATAGTAATTTTTTATTATAAAATATATGTATTTTGTTTTCTAAATTTGTTTGAATATTAAAAGATTTAATGATTAAACATATTTGAGTTTTTTCACATCAATATTTTTTCCACCATGATGAGTTGGAACAAAATAGCCAAGCCCTAATTTTCAACTCTCATTTTCACTTGTTTTTTCAAGCTCCCTTGCCCTACACATGCTGCCATCATCAGGGTTTGAAACCTTGAGCTTTCTGAAGGAGTCTCTATCAATTTTCTTACTAATTTTGAGAGTTTTCTTCACAAAAATTTGTGTTGAGGTCGAATCAAGTAAAGCTTCCATGGTTCATCATTTGTTTCCACTTATCTGAATGTGTTTTCAAATACATTCCTTCTTAGATTCTCATACATTTTTCTCTTGCTTTATTCTGTCGACACCTTGCTTTTCTTGAGGCTAACATCAAAGCACTTCTAGAGCTCACATTTCTTCAAACAACAAGAAGTAGAGTAAGTTTCTACGCACCATTTCTTTGTATCTTACCTCCATTTTCTATCAAAACAAGCTTGATTTGGACTCAATAGATACGAATGAATGAGTGTTTTGTTTCTACCATGCATCCTTATTTTGAATCCCTTCTATCTTGGCTCGGCTTCTTTGTACTTAGCTCACTAGCAAAATAAATGAAACAAATCATACTCCCCATATTTGGTTTAATCAAACGATGAAAGATTTTTTTATTTCTGTATTTTTTTTCTTTCCTGATGATAGCTTGGCCACGACCTCTCTAGAATATTTTTTCTATTTCCAAAAAGAATAGAGTGTAAACTTTTCTTTATTAGATTTTTGAGTCTCCTTCATGGCTCCATGATTATGGTTGCGGGCTCTATTCAATGGCATTCTTGGTTTGTCTTTGATCTGGGGTTTTTTGAAAACCCATGACTCCTATTGCAGATACGAGCTCTTAGAAAAATGAGTGCAAGCCTCTTGGCACGATCTTTCACTTCTCAAAAAGAAAAATAAATCCTTCCACATTTGGCGCTCAGCCTAGAAACCCTAAACCATGGGTTTGTAATATTCTGCATATCCTTCTCCTTTCTTGCAAGCATTTTACATTTTCATTTTTCAGAAACTGTTCACAAGACAATTGCATTATTTTTATGTATGTTCATTTTTCTCTGAACAAGATAAAAATGGAGATGATTGATGTAGAGCATGGTGGGCTTCAAAGGTATTCAAAGAAACAAACACAAATTTTTTCAAGATCACTTAAACATTCATAAATTTACTTTAATGAAACATGGTTTTCCAAGCTCCAAATACACCAAAAAGAGGTTTTAAGACACACAACTCTTACTAAACCTTTACCACACCTTAAACATCATAGAATTTATAGGGTTAAGCTAAAAAATCACTCTTATAATACTGGTTCTTTCATTATTGCATTATTCATACTCAAGAAGACAAATTGCTTGTAGTGTTCCACATAGACAAAATTGGGTGTATCTTTTAAACTAGATTGAATCTCCGTAAAAAAAAATATTTTCAAGAACCCATTTTGGCCTTCTTAAACTTATCAAAAAATAGAATAAGGTCTTTTTGGAAAGAAGCCCTCAAAAAATGACTATCCTGTTGTCTTAGAGGCCTAATTTTGGCTCATATGCAAGAGGGTTTATTGGAAATAACTGCTCCAAACCACAAACCAATTTTCCAACACTTCAAAAACCTTATAATAGGTCTGCACATGCTATCCAAACCATCTCCAACCCTTTAAAATTGCATTTGTAGCAAATCCCAACATTCACAAATTTACTTTAATGAAACATGATTTTCCAAGCTCCAAATACACCAAAAAGAGGTTTTAAGACACCAAACTCTTACTGAACCTTTACCACACCATAAACATCATAGAATTGATAGGATTAATCCAACAAAACACTCTTAGAACAATGGTTCTTTCATTATTTCATTATTCATACTCAAGAAGACAAATTGCTTGTAGTGTTCTACATAGACAAAATCGGGTGTATCTTTTAAACCAAATTGAATATCCAAAACTAAATAAAAAATAAAGAACCCATTTTTTCCTTCTTAAAAATATCAAAAAATAGAATGATGTTGTTTTGGAAAGAAACCCTTAAAAAATTATTGTCCCGCTATCCTAGACGCCTAATTTTGGCTCATATGCAAGAGGGTTTATTGGAAATAACTGCTCCAAACCACAAAACACTTTTCCAACACTTCAAACACCTTATAATAGGTCTTCACATGCTATCCAAACCATCTCCAACCCTTTAACATTGCATTTGCAGAAAATCCCAACTTGTAGCTATGCCTTCATGCTCAAAATTGATGAAAAATCACTAGGGCAGCAATAGAACTCTTGTAAATTGACTACCCTTGCATTTGAAAACACAACCAGCATTGAAAAACAACCTAAAATAACCTGTTCCACTAATTTACAGAGGTATACATCGGTGGAATGGTGATTTATGCTTTTATTTGACTCTCAAACCCTTAAAATAAGGGTTTTTGGACTACCCTCATAAAAATGGCTCTAAAAAGCTTAAAACTCAACGAAATTAACTCAAACCAGATTTATTTGAAAGATAACTCAAAGCTCTATAAAAAAAAACCAAAAATAAATCTTGATATTATTGTGCATACTAGTACCATGCCTAAGAACAACAAGAAAATGTTAAAATCTGCAAAACAGGGTACTTTTATTCAAAATTTATTCAAGATACAATGTACTCTCTTATTCCACACCTTCACAAGAATCTTTAAAGGTGTCTATAGAAGTTATCTAATTTCCCATTTAGTTACAATCAACCAACAACCTTCTCTTTACAAAATGACTCTTCACATTCCACTCTTTTACATTTTGCAATTTTGCATTTTTTTGCTACAAATGACAACTTTTGCATTTTGACTTCATAGACCTTCTAGAAACCTATTAATGACTCAAATGCATTTAAAATGGTCCAAACATGACTTTTTTACAATCACAATATGATGAAGACTCAAAATTTATAAATTTTCCCCATGGAGGCATGAAGTTACATGGTGCCCTGAACCAATGATATGGTTCACAATTATGAAAATAAACATGGTTTTATTTCCTTTTGATGTCTGTAACTGCAATTTGATTTTTATTGTTCTTAGAAATGAAGTTGTGTTCTCTTTCCACAATTTTATTGATCTCTTCATCATTCCCCAATAATTGAATAGTGTTATAGAAGCATTACAAAGAGGTGGTCTTAGGTATTAGATAGATGGTATGTTTTATAACACATTGCTTAGGCCATCCACAGGGGGGAATGAAAATTATCCTTATATAAGTAATGTACTAGAGGATTCAATTCAATAATATGCTTCACCATGCACTTCATATGCCATTGGAATATATTTTTACAATATAAAATCCTATAAGCATACTAATTGAAACTTCAAGGTCAAGTGAACAATTTTGTATTAGATTTTTTATTTTGGAACTCGTGAATATTATGTGGCTGAGAAAGCTTTTCAAACAACTTTCTTATGTTTTGGATCCAAATCGTTACCATGGCATTACTTTTATGATCAAATTTATGCATGTCTTTTGAGCTTCTTGATTTGTCTCTTGTGTAAGCCTCTAAGAAGCTTCTCAAGCTACTAATTTGTAATTAGTTTGCAAGGGATTATTTTCTCTTTCTTTTCCAATTTCCTATTTTATAGGGAGTTATGGTCTGTTTCTTTCCAATCACAAGGTGCATTTTAGTGAACTTGACCATTCTAAATTGTTTAAATGTAGACACCATATGATCAATGTTGAATGCTATTGCTGCTCCAAGGAACTTTGACTTCTTTCTTAGACAGTGAGATTCCCTCAAGACATGAATGTGGTTATCATAGCTCTAAACACTCATTTCAACATGAAGAATGCATCAATGTGTAGTAGAATTTGTAAAGCACTTGTCTCTGATTATGAATGTTTTATATTGTTACATATAGACATGGTTATATTCTCATGATAGATTCCTTTGAAACTTGTCATAGGTATGTATTTGAGGACCAAATTGAGTTTATCAAGGAATGGATACTTGAAGGAGAACATGTACTTTAACAAATTAGCTCATATGTTGATGTTTTGAATTGTATATCAGATATCTTCTTTTGATTTAAATAGTAATAAGATATATGTTTCTTGCTTTGGTCGATTGGACTAAACTTTAGAGAACAAATGGAAAATGTTTTGGAGTTTTATATGTATTTTTGTAAGACTTTTTAACTTTACAACATAGATTATGTATTATTCACTTTTGATTTTTTGTTAATTTTCTCATTATTGATGTTTCATCCTAAATCAGGCTAAGGGTGATGATTTTGAAAAGGATTCTAGGGAAAAAACAATATCACACAAACTCTAGGTGGGATGCATTTTCTTGATGCCTGAAATGAGTGTAGCATTTAGCTATAGAAGGCATCAAAAATAATTTTGCACCATAAACTGTTTAATGTACATATATTATATGAATCAACTACTTTTCATTTTCATTTTACTCCACTTAAATTAAATGAATCCTCATTTGCAATCATCAAGCCACTGGAAGGAACATTGTTTCCTTTTATTTTATTCTTGACATAGCAGCAACTATAAGTTTTCATGTTATTTTCAAAATTGTTGGTTATTTGATGCTAGCTTAACTTTTCTTGCAATGGTTGTATAAGATGAAAACAATAACCATATCAAATTCCTTTTTCCCAAGTCCTACTCTCTCAAGGTTAACAATCTCAATCTCACTAATAGTGATTACTAAGAAAGGTAATTCCACCAACTCTACCAAACAGTTTACCATAGGAACAATAAAAGCAAATTCTTTGAAAGGAACTCCATGAAAACAAAGCTCTCTAAATGGTATATCAAAATCTAGTTCAAAATATTTTAGATGAGGCTACTCCCATAGCTCCGTTACTCGCTTGAAAAATCCTTGAAACTTTACATTGATTTTATTTTTCTTGTCCCTCTCTTGCTATTCTTCCTCAATTTCATCAGGATCTTTGGTCTTCTTGGTTCACACCATGATATGGTTATGCAAATGAAAATGAAGCAAATTAATCATCTCCTTCTCTGCTAGCTAGAAGAATGCATGCTTAATGTTTTGATACATGATATCAGATTAGTCTTATGCTCTCATAGTTGAATACCAAAATCCATTATGGTGGGCCTCCAGAGTTCCAATCATTTTTCTTCCTCTTCCACCAAATGTTGGCATATTTTACTAATGTTTATTAGAATTGTTGCATGTTTTACATCATTGGAATGACATATTAGCTATAATTTTTTTAAAAAATTATTATGGTATGTGCACTTTGATATGATGTAATATGATTATGGTTTCATTTCACATGTGGTAATATTAGATATATAATAGAAAAATAAATTATTGCATAAAATAAATAATAACTTTTCATTTTAAATATTTTTTTTTGCAGAACACGGGTCTTCTAGAATTTCAAGATGATCCTCATGATATAGATCTAGAATATGTTGGTTATGGTACAGATCACATGGAAGAGGATGATGATGACACAAATACAAAAGACACCGAGGCCGGTGACAATGATGATGTCGATGATGATGATCACGATGGTGATGATGATGATGATGAGGCAATTGCTGGTAGTAGCCAGGGACATTCATGATCATATAGACTACATCATGGATCATTGTTGATATATCATTATGCTACCTCTTTTCATGGTTACTATCATACGTATCATTTTCATGACCTGCAATACCATATTATTGAGTTGTATCATTTTGAAATGTATCATTTTGACTTATATCATTTGGACATGTATCATTTTGAGTTATATAATTTATCATTTTTACTTATATCATTTGTACATGTATCATTTTGACTTATGTCAATTGTTGGACATGTATGATTTTGACATGTTATTAATCTAGTGGCATATTTGACTCACTTGTTTTAATCACTTATATAGATATTTGACTCACTTGTTTTAATTATAAATGATGATCATGTTATAATAATTATCTTGTTATTTAATCATATGAGTTAAATAATTAAATTACTTACTCTATAATCATATGATTTATTTAAGAGGCATGATATATTTAATTAATTAAATTGAAATAAAGCATATTATTTAATTTACTTACTCTATAATCATATGAGTTATTTAAGAGGCATGATATATTTAACTAATTAAATTGAAATAAAACATATTAAATTAATAAATGGAAGCAAGACAAGAAGTATTTTTAGAAGCAAAAAAGGAAGCAACAATGGAAGCCAAACTAGAAGCAAACTAGAAGCAATCTTGGAAGCAAAACTTGGCGTCATCTAGGAAGCAAAAACAAAAGCAATTCAGGTAGCAAACAAAGAAGTAATAATGGAAGGAAAACTGGAAGTAAAATCAGAAGCACAATTGGAAGCAAAATTGGAAGCAAAACTGGAAGCAAAATTGGAAGCAAAACTGGAAGCAAAATTGGAAGCAAAACTAGAAGCAAACCTGGAAGCAAAACCCGAAGCAAAACTAGAAGCAAAACTAGAAGCAAACCTGGAAGCAAAACCAGAAGCAAAACTGGAAGCAAACATGGAAGCAACACAAGAAGCAAAACCAAAAGCAAAATTGGAAGCCAAACTGGAAGCAACAAAAGTCAGCGCTAAACCTGGCGCTAAATCTGGCGCCGAAGTGAACATACCAATTTGCACTGAGTTTTGTGCCAGCAGAAGTGCCCAATTCATGAACTCAAATGCACTAAAATTTGATGCTATTTTAGGCGCTAATTGCCTATTTTGTTGTAGTGTGGTTTGGCATGATCTTGATATATGCATGTCATGTGTTACTAAGAAGGCCCTAGTAGTTTGATTGATACATGATGGGCACAAAAACACTTGCACCACCAAGAAGGATGGTAATATGTTTTAATGAAGGATGAAGAGGATTCATATATAATGGAAAAGTAGAAGTAGTAAATAGAGTCATATAGGTCTTAGGAGAATTAAATTTTCTTGATGGATTAGTGAGCTTTATCTAGAAGTCCATCATGAACTTTAGTGGAATCGGTAAGTTGTTGAAATATTGTATATAGAAGAGAGTGTGCAATTCAATGACTTTCATTACCAATATTTGTGTGCTCTTGAAGAAGAAAGTGACAAAATATCTCATGATTGCACTCCTAGACTTTGGAAAGGTGAACTCCAAGTCAACTATGATGCCAATAGAACAATCGTTAGTATTCTATTGAATCTAAAGGGTATACATATCATATATTTTAATGAGAATTTGAATAAGGCTACGCAACAATACTGTGTCCATGACTAGGAATTATAAACATAATGCAAGCTTTACGCAAGTGGAGGCATTGCTTACCATCAAAGGAGCTTATGTTGTATATATAGACCACTATGAATTGAAGATCATATATAGTTAGTAAAATCCCAATTAGAGACACATGAGTGTTGAAACCAAAGGTAATTATGTAGCTTTAAAACTTGTAAAACTATTATATTGTAGATCTAATTAAGTGTTCTTTGTTACAATTTCTTTATGGGTGATTATCTGTTTTAGATTCATTTTACCATTTGTAGAAATAGGCAGAAGATTGCAGAAGAATAAGACTAGAAGATAGAAGTGACACAACATATACCATGGAGAAACCCTTTCGGGAAAAAACTCCACCACTAGAATCAATAGTGCTTGTATTATTTAACCTTAGAACAAGATTGCAATAATTCTTTATCAATCCTTGCTTGTGATGCTTCTTTTTCCTTCAACAATTCTTCTTCACAACCTGCAATAAAATCTGATAAAACGAGCTCTTCAACTTGCTACAATTTATAGACAATAATGAGCCTTGTAAACTCCAAAGAGTTTACAATTACAAAGCTCAAAGCTTATCTCACAAAACCTATACCTATTCTTTGCAAGTAGAGTTATTCCATGAAAAAGAATGTCAAACCAAGTCCTTCATCAATTTGGACATCCCAAACTGAAGTTATAACTCAACGTTAATTACAAAGATATCTTGTAAGCTTCTCCTCAAAGTTGGTGCCCAAGAATGGGCCCACTTAACTCAACCTTATAAAATATCTTATCATGCAAAAGTTTTAACTACAAGATGCCAACTTGGGCACCCAAGGTGGGTCCAAGTCAATCTTTGTTAACTGAAACATATCTCCATCAATTCATGCAAACAGGATGCATGATTGATCATCCCCACTTAACTAAATGAATCACCTGTTGTTTGTCATGCAACTCAATTCATTAGTCATGCATTCCAAGTCAACTGAATTCAACTAGCATTCAATTGAAACTAACTACATGCAATTGAAGATAACTGAACAATAATTGAATTGAACTGAACTAAATTGAATTGAACTGAACTAAAATTCATGCATGTAAACATCAATCCCTAACTTTTAGGATCTTTACATGCATTACTGAAGTGTTATCTTTCTCCAAACAGTTAACTTAATTCAAGGTGAGTTCCACCTTCCATGTGGGTGCCTCATGTGCTCCTATTTTGTAGGAGCTCTTCTTGGGCGTCCCCACATCTTCCTATCATTTAGAATTAATTACAAATATCAATTTACATGTTCATTTCATATGAATTTAATCTCTTTCTAATCCTAGTGTTGGGGAATACTTTCCAAGGACTTAGAAGATACATGAAATAATGTTTAGGATTGCAATTAAATGGCATCCTATTCCCAACAATGAGGTGGGTATAATATATATAGTATTATTCTTTTATGTTGAAGCATTGGACCTAGTCAAAAAGTAAAGGATTTATATGGCACAAATCTATATTTTGCAAATGCATGGAACATAATATTCTTGATATGATGTACATCATGCTTATATTGACATATTATGCTTATTGGAGCCTCTCCTATGATTTTACATTGATATAGGATTTATATCATGCTTGCTAGACCTTACATTATATCCTTCTATGATATATCATACTTACACTGACATATTATGCTTACTGGAACCTCTACTGTGATTTTACATTGATCTATCTTGCTTCTTAAAGCTTCATATGTTGATTTTGCACATTAACATATTTTACTCCCTATAGTTACTTGTTACATTTATGTTACTATATTATGCTTTTAGATCTTAAAATTTTGATCTTACATTTATATATTCTACTTTCACCTACACATTAGAGGGGCATCGTATCTCCTAGTACTTTATATACTTACATGGGTGTTACTAGTCTATTGAGGGTTACACCACCATTGTCCATGTTGGGACTAATATTCTTATTCACTAAAATTATCTCTAGCCTATTACTTTCTTACACATTGCATTCTTTACACTTATTTTTGTATAATGCAATGCTTATATACTTATATTATTCTATGTCTACATGCTTAAATTTCATTTACTTTTCATGTACTAATTTTCCTTTTTTGTACAATTCCTTGTACCTATAGATAGCTAATTGTTGGGGGAGGGGGCATACATTTTCACTAATGATCATATGTTTAGATGTGTTGATAGATACATGTGTTTATAAAGACTCACCTTATGGAAAAAATACATACACAAAAGGAAAATACACATTATTATATCTTCATAGGGTTCATTACTTTATATGGACCCATAGTGATATCATTTGAATGTTTGAATATTTTTCCATGGGAATTTGTGAGTGATACACATTTTGACATACATATTCACTTAGGATTCACATGCACCTCAAAGTGAAGGAAAAAACATAATTATGAAATTTGAATAGCTATGTCATTTCCCATTTAGTTTTGTGTAGATATTTTGAGGTAATTCCTTAATACACATACATAATGAAAACTATCATGATATTTTGTGAATTTGAGCTCCCCCTATTCTTTTTTTCCATTTACACACACATTCAGCCGTACCCTTACATCTACACCCACACTCTTATATATTCATCTTATGTGCCTACATATCACATGTATCTATGTAACTACCTCCATTTACTTGTTGGTCACTTTGATTTAGTTGTTATTCCATCTAGGACAAGTCTATGGATGAGGGGATGATCTCATACTTCTGAACTTGTTTCTATCCAATTCAAATTTTGATTGATTAGCCTCTTTTATTGTTATGCCTCGAGCTAACTAAACATATTTTTGGTATGATTTGATGTTATGTGCTAATACTTAAAGGCATTTAATGCATTCATTCTAATCAACCTAGAATCTTCAAGCATTTGAAAGATCAATCCTTCTAAAGAGCAATTAATAGCAACACACTTTAATTTGGTGCAATAAAAAGAGTAAAGAACTTCCATCTTAAATACTTGCTTCTTGTTTTAAATATTTCTCAAATTTCAAGAGATTGATCAAGACATAATACCCTCATGGCTTAATCGTACAATAACCTAATAATGTATTTATTAATATCATCCATCCCCATTTATAACTAAAAATATTTTTGATCAAGATGACTAAAAATTTCACTATTAAGAATGATTAAATTAGTAATGCTCCAATGATTACAAATTCATAGATATTGTTTAAAATGGACATTCAACATGCTTCATAAGGAATAATATATCTGACTTCCTCTTTTCTCTACACGCTCTAAAAAAATTCCTTAGCATTGGATGCACACTACAATCCCACCCATCACAGAATAAACTCTTAATAGGAATGAGAAGGTGCTCTACAGATTGAAATGATAGAATCTCAATATAAAATATTAAGTATGTCATGGAAATAATAAATTCTTTGTGAAAATGTGATAGAATTGTTAGAATTCTAAAAAAATCAAATGCTTTGTGTTATTATAAAAATCTAATTAATTATTACAATTTGAACTAATAATGATCGTATTGAATTATTTTAAAACATTTCAGATTATTTGTGAATACAAGTTAGTATTATAGATCCACCAAAAACAAATAAAATTAAACTATTTCTTAGTCATTACAATAATTTAACTAATGACTACAAGTGAAACTAACAATAATCAAACCATGTTGTTTGCATATATTTCTAAACACAATTAGCATCCTTGAACCACAAAAAATGAAAGAATAGAATAAAAATATAAGTTTCATTATCCCAATTTAAATTTTTCAAAACCTTTCCAAAGAGCATATACACAATTTATTGATCTCCTTTTTTTTTACAAAAATTCCAAACATTCAATTACAAGTGTTTAAAATGTCTCACAACTTTATCTTCCATGTAAATGCACAATAAGTTTGCTAGTCTTTCTCTTAAGAGAATATGCTAGGGGAGAGGACCTGGTAGTTGAGCATGTTTCAATAGTTGTGATAGTAGTTGTTTATATAATGCCCAATAGTTGTGACTTGATTACCCTTTATTAAACAAATTGTATTCTTTTGATCTAAAAAGAAACCAATCATGTGATGCCACATCAGTGCTCAACTACCCATGATGTGAATGCACAAGTATTGGTCTCACTTTTTTTTTGGGCCTTTTTGGGCAGCTTGAAAAAAAGCATGCTGATGTGGCATCATACTTGATGATGTGGCCCTAAAATGAAAGTTATAAGTACGTGACTTGCCAAGTAAGTTATAAAAAATTGGGAGTGATTTTAAATTTCCATGTAGGATAATTAGAAGCACGAAGTTAGGGTGCACAACTACTGGGTTCTCTCCCCTATATCTAAATATTCTACAATATTAGACCAAATTTTTTTTCTTTTGACTGTTCATTTCACAAAATTTTATGAATCAACTTGTACTAGAGTTTCTTAATTACTCTTTCTTCTAAGGTCTAATTTCTAGTATGGAATCCCAAGAACAAAAAAATATGTACTTGACTCTTTGCTAAGGTTGGTAACATTTCAAAGTAGCCCTTCCACATCTAGATAATAGAGAACAAACATGAAGTAAAACAACACAAATCGGAAGGATGGGTAGGCTTCCAAAATTATAACACCATAGACACTATTTTTGTATTCCATATATCACCATCACCAAGTTAACACTTCAATAAAATAATGAATTCTAACATCAATAATGTGAATGTAGAGGAAATAGGCCAAAAATATGAGATTCCTTTGTTAGAAGCATGAATTATAACATTGTTGAAGGCACAAAATCCCATTAAAGGATTTGGTAGATATAAATGAAAATTTTATAGATGAGAATGCATCAAAATGATGATAATGATCACAACTGCAAGGTGAGGGAATTGACAAAGGCTATACGTAAATGGTAATATTATGAATAAACTATCACAACAATAACATCTATAACTATAAATCAAGAGGACCCTAAAAGAGAGAATAAAACATACTAAAGAAACTTACTATTTTTATTAAGTTTTAAAAAGGTTCTTATATAGATTTGATCACAAGAGCTTTAGCTCTAGATTTGCAGATAAACAAAGAAACCTCTTTCTTTCACAAAAAGCTTCTTGCATAAACTTTTCATAAGAGCTTCAAAACTAGTTCTTTTTTTACAAAACTAGTTCTTTTTTCTTTACAAAAATAGGTAATTTTTAAATCTTTTACAAGCTTCTTCTATTATATAAAAAAACTAAGTGGCTTATTCCTTCCATATGAAGAGAGTCTTCTAATAGTAAAATTGGTCAAGACTATGTAAAACAAGGACAACAAAATCAATCTAAACCCATTTGGTGGCAAAGTTGGACCACACTCATAGAATAAGGACCTTGCAATAAGCAAAAGAAAATAGAACATAAAAGAGGAATGCATCAGAGATATTAAATGGTGAAGTAGTGTCATATGTTGGCATTATTTTATTCAATAAAAATAGGACAAGAAGTAGACAATAGTAGTTGGGATAATTAATTACAACAATCCCCATTAATCACAACTACCACCACCTAGAATGTATAAATGATCTCTTATATAACAAAAGCTTTCTTTTCCCAATCGCTTGGTGAAGATATTTGCATACTAATCTTGAGACCTACAAAATTCTAAATAAATATCTCTTTTGTCGATTAATTCTCTAATGAAATGGTATTTGGTGTCTAAATGCTTACTCTTTTTTGAAATATTGTAATCTTTGATAGTGCAATTGTTAAGTTATCATAAAAAATATTTGTTGTTTTTTATTGTTTTTGCATAAAATCTACTAACACTTCTCATCTAAATTTCCTAACATGCTCCTACATATTTTTCTTGGAGATGAAAGAGTGGCAATGGGTTGTTTCTTGGATGCTCATGATACTACACCTATTCCAAAATTGAAAATAGTCAAAACAAACTTGGATGGAAGTGGTTCATGTTGGATGCATAAGGTATATGTCTGTCTTCATGTCTCAAAGAGATCTTCATAAGATATAAAGGCCCAATAGTCAAAACAAACTTGGATGGAAGTGGTTCATGTTGGATGCATAAAAGGTCGCATATGTTTGTCTTCATGTCTCAAAAGAGATCTTATGTTTCGGAACCAGAAGTGCTCATATTTGGTTAGAAATACAAGAACCAGCGAAAATTTGAGGGAGAGAAAGCGATTATTAAGTAATCTATACACACATCGACCACCTATAGTGGCATACACATAATCTGGTTGTAGGATGATGCCTTTAACTTGTAACAAAAGACAAAATGCAGATTGAACATATTTGTCATCAAGGTTTATGGTGAAGTTGGGTCTGACAGACATGCGGGCATCTCCACCTTTTTCTTCATCAGAAGATTTCACGAGATGACCTCGAAATTGGCCTATGATAGCTTGATCCTAGATTCTACAATGAGTGTCTATAAGACTAGCAAAGTATTCTGCTCCTATATCATAGTTGAAATGTGGATGTAAAATTATGTCAACTAAAGAGAAATGCACATGGAAGAAACCCTTTGCTTTCCATCTCTTTATGTCATCAAGAAGTAAGAATGGCAAATAGACTAGACAAATACCAACACCAGAAACCCTAAGATTTATCTCTGATTGTCGCACAGAATTCATCATTTTTGCCTTTATGCCTTTCTCAAGATATAAATCAGATATCTTAACATCTGGAAACTTAAAATTACCATTTTCATCTACGAGTTCTTCTTTATCTTGAAAGTGATTATGGATAACAGAAGAAAGAAGTAAACCTCTGCACAGTGGGGAAGACAAAGCTTCAACCTCTAGGAAACCCTTACACAAGCCAACTCCCCATGTCCCTATGCCTAAGGTTAAAGAGCATACTTTGGCTAATAAAGAAGAACCACTCAAAGATTGGCTAGCAGAATTGGGAATAGATGAAGAACAACAAGAACCAGTCTACATGGATGAACCTGGTTATGCAAATAAAGAATCTGATGTTGAATCTTCTGATGTAGATACTTTGAATGTTTCTGACAGTCCTAGTGACTCTGATTCCTCTGTAAATAATGACTTTGAGGAAATTGTTTTAGATTTTTCTGGATATAAGCAAATAGAAGAAAAAGAACCATGGGAATCATTGAAGAAGTTAAACATGGATATTGAAATGCAAGAACCAGTCACAGAGAACCTCAAGCCTGAGCAGATGCGACCTTATGCATCCAGTGGTTATATCTTAAACATTGATAAATTAGTTAATCCATATGAAGCCATCTGTACATGGACTGACACATTGGAAAATTTGTTTGAAAGAAGTGGTTCATGGACCGAACCTGCAAAGGTTCTTTATGTTGTAAGGCTTATGTCTGGAAAATTGAGAAACTGGTGGAATAATTTGCAACCTTTCTGGAGGTTTCATTGGTCTGCTGATCAGCATAAATATTGGTAAGGTAGTTGTCTTGATGTTGTTGTGTAGAAATAACAGTTTTTACACTATTATGAACTTGAGTAACATCATAGTTGACACTAGTAATGTCATGAGACAGAGTTCCACAATAGTGTTCAACATTCTTTATAGCAGTAAAATGCTTTTGTTGATCTTCAGAGACTATTTCTATCTTATTTACAGTTTCTAAAGCCTGGTCACCACTAAATCTAATATCTACAGCCATGTCATCTATATTTTCTTGTGCAGAGATCATCCATTGTGCCATCCAATTTCTTTGGGCTTCAGAATTCTTTTGTTTCTTTCCCAGCTCTGTATGAAGTCTGGCTTCATATTTTCCCCACAATCTCCGATCAGGATTGATGACTATGAAATTTTTAGGAGTAGGCCATCTACCTGGTTCATAACTGATAATCTCTTGTTCCTGATTATTGAATTCCATCTTATATTTACTCTTTTTCTCAGATCCAGCCCGTGGGAGTTTTGACTTAGGTGTCTTTTCTTTCATCATGCAACTTTTCTCTCCCATTTTTGTGAGTTTGATACCTTTTCCTTTCTGATCTTGTTTTTGTTCTGTTTTTGGAGTCAAGGCAAGCTTTTGGCTTACCTGTCGAGCTAATCTATCCATAAGTTCCGGATTACTGCTGAGATCAGAGAGGGTTGCCAAATATGCTCGGGAAGGATATGGATTTACAGATGGTTGCCTATACATGGGGAATTGGGTAGATCCTATTGATTCTTCTGGATTGTAGTCAAGATAATGTGTCCCATCCTGGGTTATCTTGTTCAAACATTGCATAAATCTTTGTGCCAAGATTTAATTTCTTAGGATAGTTAGTAGCATAATGAGGTTCTTTACAAATAAAGCACTTAATTCCATTGGGGACCTTATTAGTTCTTTTTCTTAGCAAATATGGAGGCATTTTATGGAATTTTCTTCATTTATAGGGAACTGCTCTATATTTCTTTTTGTGTCCATATTTACCATGCTTGCTGCATCTAAAAGTGTATTCTCCTTCATGATGTTTTTTCTGAGAACACCTTTTACATCTGCATTTCCTACCACAACCCCTTTTCTTAAACTGTTTGAGTTGTTGGAAATCTTTGAGTTGATTAATTAGAGGAAGATCACAAAATTCTTTCAAATTACATGTGTAATTGTATTCTTCCTTATTGAGTTGGAGAGCACCCAACAAACATTGCTTTTCCAGCTTATATCTGATCAACCTTTTTATTGTAGGGAAACTCACCATAAGGTCGAGATCACTCAGCTCGAGGTTCTTCGCGGATCGGGTTCTTGCATTTCAATATCCATGTTTAACTTCTTCAATGATTCCCATGGTTCTTTTTCTTCTATTTGCTTATATCCAGAAAAATCTAAAACAATTTCCTCAAAGTCATTATTTACAGAGGAATTAGAGTCACTAGGACTGTTAGAAACATTCAAAGTATCTACATCAGAAGATTCAACATCAGATTCTTTATTTGCATAACCAGGTTCATCCATGTAGACTGGTTCTTGTTGTTCTTCATCTATTCCCAATTCTGCTAGCCAATCTTTGAGTGGTTCTTCTTTATTAGCCAAAGTATGCTCTTTAACCTTAGGCATAGGGACATGGGGAGTTGGCTTGTGTAAGGGTTTCCTAGAGGTTGAAGCTCTGTCTTCCCCACTGTGCAGAGGTTTACTTCTTTGGATTAGAACCTTCTTTGGTTTAGGAGGTTCTACAAATTTTCCTTTTTTCTCTCTCTGTTCTTCTTTTGAACTATCCTTACCAACCTGGGATACTCTTATTTTCTTTGTAAGAATCCTTATCTTTTCTAATTTCTTAGCAACAGAGTCTAAGAGATTCTTATTTTCAATATCGGCAACCTTTCTGGAGGTTTCATTGGTCTGCTGATCAGCATAAATATTGGTAAGGTAGTTGTCTTGATGTTGTTGTGTAGAAATAACAATTTTTACACTATTATGAACTTGAGTAACATCATAGTTGACATTGGTAATGTCATGAGACAGAGTTCCACAATAGTGTTCAACATTCTTTATAGCAGTAAAATGCTTTTGTTGATCTTCAGAGACTATTTCTATCTTATTTACAGTTTCTAAAGCTTGGTCACCACTAAATCTAATATCTATAGCCATGTCATCTATATTTTCTTGTGCAGAGATCATCCATTGTGCCATCCAATTTCTTTGGGCTTTAGAATTCTTTTGTTTCTTTCCCAGCTCTGAATGAAGTTTGGCTTCATATTTTCCCCACAATCTCCAATCAGGATTGATGACTGTGAAAGTTTCAGGAGTAGGCCATCTACCTGGTTCATAACTGATAATCTCCTGTTCCTGATTATTGAATTCCATCTTATATTTACTCTTTTTCTCAGATCCAGCCTGTGGGAGTTTTGACTTAGGTGTCTTTTCTTTCATCATGCAACTTTTCTCTCCCATTTTTGTGAGTTTGATACCTTTTCCTTTCTGATCTTTTTTTTGTTCTATTTTTGGAGTCAGGGCAAGCTTTTGGCTTACCTGTCGAGCTAATCTATCCATAAGTTCTGGATTATTGCTGAGATCAGAGAGGGTTGCCAAAGATGCTCTGGAAGGATATCGATTTACAGATGGTTGCCTATACATGGGGAATTGGGTAGATCCTATTGATTCTTTTGGATTGTAGTCAAGATATGGCTTATTGGATGTACTTGGGAAATTGTGTGACATGGAATAAGATCGAGTGAACATGCTTGGTCGTCTACTAGTCAAAGCTTCTGGCTGTGCAAACAATGTTTCATCAGGTAATGCCTGGAGATCAATGCTGGAGAGCCTACAACTTTGTGTACGGGGTTTTTCAGAGAACACACTTCTGGAAGGAGTTGGAAGTTCTTGGAACTTTGGTTGGGACTGATTTATGAGTTTTTCAATGACTGGGAAACCTATATCAAAGCCAGTTGAATCAATATGTCTACCAAAGTCATCAACATTTATATTTGCTTCCGTATAACTTACCCCAGTGGAAAATTTAGAAGGAGGAAAAATAGTATTAAGTAATCTATACACACATCGACCACTTATAGTGGCATACACAAAATCTGGTTATAGGATGACGCCTTTAACTTGTAACAAAAGACAAAATGTAGATTGAACATATTTGTCATCAAGGTTTATGGTGAAGTTGGGTTTGGTAGACATGCAGACATCTCCACCTTTTTCTTCATCAGAAGATTTTACGAGGCGACCTCGGAATTGGCCTATGACAGCTTGATCCTAGATTCTACAACGAGTGTCTATAAGACTAGCAAAGTATTCTGCTCCTATATCATAGTTGAAATGTGGATGTAAAATTATGTCAACTAAAGAGAAATGCACATGGAAGAAACCCTTTTCTTTCCATCTCTTTATGTCATCAGGAAGTAAGAATGGCAAATAGACTGGACAAATACCAACACTAGAAACCCTAAGATTTATCTCTGATTGTCGCACATAATTTATCATTTTCACCTTTATGCCTTTCTCAGGATATAAATCAGATATCTTAACATCTGGAAACTTAAAATTACCATTTTCATCTACGAGTTCTTCTTTATCTTGAAAGTGATTATGGATAATAGAAGAAAGAGAACTGCTTGCATGCATTGAGCACTGGCTAGCCATGATGGAGAAATGAGAACTTACTTGATTTTGCTAATCCTTTGGCTGCTACATTTTCTGTCTTACTGCTCACCCCTCATACGCCTGTCCTTTGGCTTCAACACGGGATTTACGGTCTTACTATGGGTCCACAGCTACTTGAGATAGCTAATTTCGTTCAGAACCAAAGTTTCCATGAAATGGCTAACATAACTTAATGAGGCAAGAGTTTTTCCAAAGTCCAGACCACTACCAAGACTATAAATCTAGAGAAATATTCATATGATTTACAAACATATCCATCCCAAATTTTACCAAGTTTGGATTCAAAGTGTTCATGTTTTGTAAAGTTGTACTTGGTACATTCACATTTGGCATGTTGGGATTTGATGGGATGACGTTGTTTCTTTGAAGGCTCATGCATTGATTGTTTAGTTGATAGACTCATGGGTTTGGACTCTGGATTTAAATCTACCATCTAGACAAGTGTTCAAAACTTTGACTAGGCATACTCACATTTGTTGCAAAATCTACTGAGGTTTCAGCGAGATAATGATACTCATGTATGGATCAGGATAAATGTGAATTTTGATAATCAATCAAAATCAGAATAATTTGAAAGTTCAATTGATTTGGATTAACTATGATGCATGGAGAAATTCTTATAATTTGATGTTCCTCTTGTGTTGAGGTCTAGTTTGGACTATAAAATAGGGATCATTTTTCAAGAATGTGGGAGGTGAACCTCTAATTCTTTTGATTGATCTAAACTCCAGGTACAAAAAAGAAAGTATAAGATTTTAAGGATCAAAAGGATGGTGATGAGATATGAAAGATGGATGATTGGTGAATGATTGGAACTCTTAGGAAACCTTGAAGAGGATACTAAACTTTAGGACTTGGATTGATGTTTGATATGATTTGGATTGGTTTGACTTGATTTGGATAGTGAACTCGTAAAATCTAAGAGGTTGGATATTGTCCTAGAGTAAATCATTCACAAGATGTTAATTTGACTAAATGTGTAAAGAAGGATTCATCTAGACACACCTAACCAAATAAGATGATTTTGATTTGATTTTATTTTGGATTTTGGATAGTGAACTCATAAACCGCAAGATGTTGGATGTTATCAAGGGATAGACTTGTTCACAAAGACTAATAATTTGACTAAATATGTGGAGAAGGATTCATCTACACACATATAATCAAATGAAATGATTTTGATCTAGTTCAAGTGATTTTCACAAAGTTTAGCATGAGATATTTTTTCAAGATTTCCAAGAATTGTTTATGAGATGATTTTGATTTTGATGTTTGGGGAATGGATGAAATTTTTGATTTTGATCCTAAGAGACTTAGAGAGACTTTGTTTACTAGACCAAGTGATACATGGTCTACAAAGATTTCATCCATAAACTAGCTTTGATACCAACAAAGATTTCTATTAATTGTGTCATGTGCAAGTTACATTCAACAAGCATTCAGATTCTGATCATCCAGATCGCACTAGGCGCAGGAGAGAGCATAAGTCTGAGATGCAAACTAGGGACCTTTTTTTTCTAAACAATAGACTCCAATCCTAGACAACTTATGCCAAGAATGAGGCATCCTCAACAATTTAAAGGAGAGGCTAAGCTTGTTACCTCATGGAATTTTACAATTAATTTGGAATCCATCCATACGCTTTTGACACGTGTCCCACTAACCTACCACACTATGGAGTAGACAGCTGTTAAGCATTCTGTCATAAACACTGACATAGTGAAAAGGAAAGAAAGTCACTTTTAGGACACCCGTGAGTGAGAAGGGCCCACTTAATACCTGTAAGTGGCTACAGGGATCTTGCTTTTTAAGACAGGGTTGCATCCTGTTGTCACATCTTAACGTGGGTGACATCACGACACAGACAAGCCCATGTGCTAGCCATCAGAATGGTATCGGATCTAATAATTGATCTGGTAACTCATGGTATGCTCGGACCCAATCTTCAGTTCTGGGGTTAAAAGCATAATCAATTTGAACCACATAATCTTGAGAATAGGCCTGGTCTAATTCCACTCTTCTGGCAAGGAGTGCTGGTTTGAGATTGATTTCCATATTTTCAATTTTTACTTCTGGTCTCCATTTGGCTTCAAGAGGATATAATTCAATCCTAGGGAAATGATATCCTGTTCTTGGATAATGCACCAAGTATTGAATCATACAATCATATATTGTACTCCTCAATTGTGGGTATAATAGATTCAGGAATTCTTCCATATTAGGATTGAATCTGGCACCAACAATATCAGCATATTCTTCAAAAGTATCCTGATCAAAACTTATACGAGTGATGAAACCAAATTTTAGTCCTTTTAACAAATTCATTTTACTTTGTTTTGACCAGTTCATACCAAACAACCCCTTGATGCAGATATGGATAGAATTGTTTCCACACCAATACTTGATTGGAGCCCTTGCTAAACCAAAGGATTCTTTGAATTCTTCTTCTTCATCTGGATCTATTAATCCTTGGTTATGATGATAATGAATTAAATTTTGCATATTTTGAAGCCATTTATTCAAGAAATATGATTCCAGCAAAATAATAATTATTTCTTTGGGAAGAGTAGGAAGAGTGATCATGTTTCCATTACCATAATTTACCATGTACATGGCAACACCATCTAGTCTATACCAATCTGGAGAATTAAACTCAAGATTAGTATATATGGAACCTGCAAGTTCTCTGGTTAGGGCATTAGCTAATGGATTATTCTCACCTTTTATCCATTCAATGTCAAAGTCATAACTTAGAAATTCAAAATACCAGCTAAGAATTCTACCCTGAGCAATATCCTTATTAGGTTTCTTTTTAAGCAGGCTTCTCATGGTTTGACTGTCAGTTCTTACTATGAATTTTACTGGCTTGAGAAAGATCTTGAATTTCTCTATTCCTTTTTTAACTGCCAGTATCTCCTTTTCATAAATATGATATCTGCTTTCTGTGTCTGTGAAAGTTCCATAGCGATAACCACAGATATTTTGCTTTCCATTTCCTTCTTCCTGTATCAACACGGCTGACCAAGTATTGTCAGAAGCATCAGTGTATAAAAACAAAGGTAAATCAGAAGCAGGAATTTGCAGGGATGGCAAATATTGGCATTTTGCCTTAATTCTTTGGACTACCTCTGTAGCTTCTAGAGACCATCCTTCTTGGCCTTCTTTTAGATGAGATTGGATGACTCGGCGATCTTCAGCTAAACCTTTATAGAAAGGAGAGACATAATTTAAACATCCCAAGAATCTCTGAAGTTGTTTCTTGTCTTGTAGTATATCTAGGAATTCTTGGATCCTCTATAAGATGTGTGGCTGAAGTTGGATTTTTCCATTATTTAAATGTAAACCAAGGAAATCAATTTGGATTTGTCCAATCACCATCTTTTTGGCTGTTAAGCATATCCCATGTTTTTTGATGG
>VDFB02023623.1:0-15819 GCA_007258455.2 Sequoia sempervirens
CTAAAACACCCTCCCTACAAACAAAAAAAAATTAGAATGACCAAGGTTATATTACAAGAATATCTAACAAGCATAATAGACAAAAGATAATGATCAATGCTCCATTCCTTTCTCTCTAAATCGTTTTGATTAGAAATGATCGAGAGGTCATTGGAATGGGCGAAAATAAGATAAGACAAAAAGAAAAGATCAAGTAAACAAACAAGCTAATATTTTTCATACCTCTAGCCAGGACTAAACTACGGTGATGCCTGATGTTGATGTCCATCATAAGAAGGATGCATCCTAGGACATGATGTTATCAAATGATTTTGAGACTAACGAGATGATGGGCTATTGATACCAAGAGTTAACCAACTTGTTTACCTACTAACCTAGACTTGAGACCTTAACGGTTGAGTTTTCACTTTTAATTTGCTAAACTTGTTTTTGATTGTTTTTCCAAAGGTTGAAGGTGATGATTGATTTATTGTGAGTGTATTTTTATTGTGTATGAAAGTGAAATGAGATGGATGGATTTTTCCAAATATTTGAATGTTTTTGAAATGTTTTGAGGCTGTTTTTGGATTTTTGAGTTATTTAAATGTTTTTTGTGTTTTCCGAGATTTTTACCAAGAGCCTAACTTAAAGACCTATCCTAGAGTCCTTGGGGGATGATCAAAGATGAGCCTTTCCTATGTTATACACGCAGAGACCATATAGTTCGACTGACACAGATTCGTTTATTGATGAGATATGAACAAATGGATTGCCAGTTTATTGTGATGAATTCCTAAAGGACTGGCCTAATGTGTCTCGAGGGCACATCAATGATGGCCTTGCCTACGTTCAAGCTCAGAGACTCATCATTCGACATGACAACTTTATTTTTTACTTTTTTCTGTTTTCGACCTGTTTTTGAATTTTGACATCTTTTGGATGTTTTTGGATTTTTTGATTTTAAGGAAGATTTCAAGAATATACATGAATCCGATCCAATGTAGGTATACGAACATGCCCCCAACATGATGCAATAGACTACTCCAATATAGGCAGGAAAAATTGACCTTAAGAATGTGCCAATTAGTTCTTGGATGGAACATGATACGAACACATGATCAAGCTATAATGCAGACGTGGATGGGTTTCAGAAGGATGAATGGAATGCGATGGATGAATGATGCAGAACAAGCTGAAGAGACCATAGTGGATGGAAAGTGCTTATTTACATGAGGCGCCTGCTTGCTAGGCTTTCACCAAGGTACTTGCCCAAAGTGCCACCAAAGTGGTTTTCACCAGAGGAATATTTTTTTCTTTACTGTTTTCAATCATTTTTCTAGTTTTTTTAGATTTTTATATTTTTGATTTTTTTGTCTTTTTGGATTTATACCTTGCAAGTTTATGCATAAAACTTTTTGAGATGGGAGCTATTGATAGGCTCCTGCAGAGGCTCACCTTTGGGTGTAGATAGCTTATATGCTCCTGATTTATAACTTGTCGTGATGATGAAGGGTCCTAACCAATTGGCTTCAAATTTTCCCTTATTTTTTGGATTTGGTACATTCTTCTGATTCTCCTTCAATATGAGCTCTCTAACTTGAAAGGTCTGACTCTTGATCTTCTTATTGTAGCTTCGCTTGAGACGGTTTTGATAGACTTGTAGATGGTTCAAAGCATCCATGCGCCACTCATCTAGTAGTTTTAGCTCGGTCAACCGTGACACCCGATATTCTTCATCAGTAATGAGATTTTGCAATGATATTCTTAAGGATGGGAGCTCGATATCAACAAGAAAGATGGCTTCTGATCAGTAGACTAGGGAGAAAGGGGTTGCACCTATAGGCATGCAGATACTCGTTCGGTAGGCCCATAGGGCGGGATTTAGCTGTAGGTGCCAGTCATGACCAACTTCATTGACTATTTTCTTGAGGATCTTTAGGATGGTTTTATTAGAAGCCTCAGCTTAGCTGTTACTCTGGGGGTAGTATGGGGTGGAGAAGCGATGTTGGATATTAAATTTTTGGCATAGTTCTTGAACATCCTAGTTCTTGAAAGGTGTCCCATTATCTGAGATAAGGGCTTTTGGAACACTGTAACGACAAATGAGGTAGTTCAAGATGAATTTGGAGATTTTCTTCCCTATGATGTAGTTCATTGGGATGGCCTCTACCCACTTTGTAAAGTACTCTGTTGCGGTGATAATGAACTTATGTCCATTAGATGAGGTGGGAATAATTTTTCCAATGAGATCAAGCCCCCATTATGAAAAGGGCCAAAGTGTTATAATTGGTTGGAGCTCCTGAGTGGGTGCATGGATGAGGTTCCATTCCATTTCCTTCCTCCATTCGATCCATTCGTTCCGTTCATGGATCCGCTTTCCCTCGATTCAAGGCACTTCACGTGCAGTATGGGAAATTTACACCAAGAAATGGGCCTCCCTAAGGATGACGTAAGTGAAAGCTTTTTAAGTTATCAAAAATTAACTAAAAGATGACATCGACTTGTATGGTGGCATCATCCAAAATAAAATAAAAAAATATTTATTTTAGAAAATAAAACTTTTTAAAATCTTATGAAATAACTCATGATGGTTAATTTAACTCTACATATCCTATTCTGTCTCATTCATCTTTCTAAATATAAAATATTCTGTTTGTTTTTTAGATTTATATTCTTAAGTTCTATTAAGTTCTATTTATATATAAATTTTTAATATTTTCAAAAAAATTATTTTTTAAGAACGAAAATATTTTTTTTATTCTTTTTAAAGAAAAATATAAAAACATTACAAAAACATTAAAAGAGATGCATAAAAATCATTTATGAAGTACTACAAAAATTTAAAAATCTTTAATTGTTTTTTGTAATTTTTGAAATATTCTAATATTTAAATGTTTAGCATCTAAAATATTCTAATATGCTCGAGAAATTTTCTTATTTTTAAATTTCTTTAATTATTTTTAATAATTTCAAATATTCTAATATTTAAATGTTTAGCATCTAAATATTCTAATATCAAATTTTATTATTTTAAATTTTTTGGTGTGGCCTTTATAAAGAGTTATTGTGCTCACTTTTATGTGATGCACTCTCCTCCTTTAAGGGCTCACATTTAAATTGAACCCCCTTATTATTTTAATTTTAAATATATTTTTATTTATTTTTTTAAATATATTTTAAACTTTTAAATATATATTTTTATTTTATTTTAAATATATATTTAAACTTTTTTAAAATATATTTTATTTTAAAAAATATATTTTAAACTTTTAAATATATTTACTAGGAATTCTTTTTTGAAGACCATTTAAAAAATTACTTTCTTTTGTGCTAATTTTCATTATCTTTTGCGTTGCCACTTTTTAAATAATTAAAAAAAAAAAATTATCAAGAAAAGAAAGTGAACTCGACTTTTTTAATAAATTATAATAGAAATATAAGTTACCAAACTTGAGTTTAAGAGGATTTAAATAAAAAATAAATAATGAAGAAAGTGAGCTTGAGTTTTTTAATAAATTATAATAGAAATATATGTTACCACTTTTAAAAAATCATGGACTTCATTTTCTTAAGGAATTATAATAGAAACGCGTGTCCCCACTTAATTTATGTAGTTAAGTAATTTATATTTTTTATATTTAAATAATTTTTATTATATGAGATAATTTTTGGTTTTTTAGAGTTCTTAGGAGGCCCATTTTTTATGTAAATTTCTCCTAATGAAAGGGTTCCTTTGATACTTCTACGGTTCAGGGTGTCACCTAAAATAACAAAATAGGATGACTTCTTAATAAAGGTTATTTTGAGATTTGGGGTGATGTCGGCAGGGAGGACTCCTATTTTTTAGGTATGTGTATATGTCATGGTACTAAGGATCACCAAGACCAATGATTTCACACACGAATTATGAATCTGGTACCTCAAAAGCTGGTAGGAGAAGCTGCTCTACCAAGAATTCATGTTTATGGATGTTGCGTGGGATATCTAATAGTGATCTGATTATTGCCATAGCATCAACTGCTCTGTTGTTTTCCCTTGGTATTTGCTCAAATGTGATGTCGATGAAGAATTCCTTGAGGCTCTCTACCAGTTTTTTATATGGGGTAAGCTTGTCATCCTTTGTTTGGTATTCATCACTGACTTGGTTGATAATTAACTATGAGTACCCATAAACCTTAAGTGTCATAATTTGCCACTGTACCACAATTTTGAGTCCTATGACAAGGGCCTCGTATACTGCAATATTGTTAGTGCATGAAAAAGATAGCTTATATGACTTTGGGATGCAATCTCCTTATGGTGTGATGAAGAAGACTCCTGCTCCTGACCCATGTTGTGTGTAAGAGCCATCAAAATACACTTTCCAATGATCTGTTACACTTAGATTAAAGATTGACTCATTAGGGAACTCTGATATTAATGGGTTTTCTAAATATATAGGTGCCTCTGCTAGTTGACCCACTTAGTCATTTGTCTGGTTAGTGTTTCTTTAGAGAGTATATACTTGAGGGGGTCTATCTTGGCAATGAGATTTATTTGATGAGCCAACATGTAGTGCCTAAATTTTTGTGTGGAAAACACTACTGCAAGGCAAGCTTTTTCAATAAATATGTAATTTAACTTATGTCCCACCATGGTTCTACTGATATAGTAAATGACCTTTTTCCTTCCCTATTTCATCATGTTGAGCTAAGAGAGCTCTGAGTGTTGTTGATGTCTCTGACATGTAAAGGATGGGTGGTTTGTTCTGGATCGGTGGCATGAGAGCTGGTGGCGTTAACAAGTATTCTTTGATTTTATTGAATGCCTAATCACATTTTCATCCCACTTGTATGCTACCCCCTTGTGGAGTAGATGAGAATATGGGATGCTTTTGTCTACTAATTGTGCTATGAATCAACGAATGGATTGGAGCCTTCCTTGCAATCATCTTAACTATTTCAGTGTTCTTGGTGCTTCCATTTCAAGAATTTCTTTGAATTTTGTAGGGTCTATCTTAATTCCCCTCATTGATACGATATACCCTAGAAGTTTTCCTAATTGCACACAGAAGACACATTTTTTTCGGATTGATTCTAACCTTGTATTCTTCTAGTCTGTCAAAGATGGAGCTTAGTACTGCTATGTGGTCCCAACGCTTCCTTGATTTAGCTAATATGTTGTCCACATAGTCTTCTATAGATTTTTGAATCATGTCGTGAAAAATTAGCATCATAGCTCTTCAGTATGTAGTTCCAGTGTTCCTTAACCCAAATGGCATCATTTTCCAATAGTAAGTCCCCCATGGACAAGTGAAAGTTTTCTTATGTTGATCATCCTTAGCTATCATAATCTGATTGTACCCTGAAAATATGTCCATCAATGATGGCATCTCGTGCCTCCTTGTTAGATCTACAATAATGTCTATATTGGGAAGAGGAAAATCATCCTTAGGGCATGCTTTGTTCAGGTCCCTGAAGTCAGTGCAGATGTGGATGCCCCCAGTGGGGTTAGAAATAGGTACAAGGTTTGAAACCCATTTTGGATAATCAATTGGTCATATGAAGCTAGCATCAAGGAGTTTCTATAATTCAAGTTTGACCGGTAATGCGACTTGCGGATGCATCTTTCTCAACTTTTGTCTTATTGGTTTCACCCCTGGATAGATGGCTAGATGATGAACCACAACCTCATGATCAAGACCAGGCATGTCAACATAGGTCCATGCAAAATTTACCTTCCTTGCTTTCAGAAATGCAACTAGAATTTCTTGTTCCTCGGTCAAAATTGACTGCATAGAAAGTGATGTGTGGTGTTTCTTCAGTTCCTAGATTGACTGGGTTGCACTTTTCTACTAGTACTATTGATTTTTCCTAATGAATAGAACTAAGGTGAAGATTGAATCCCTCATTCTTTGGTGCCTCTGAGAAGTTTTCACCATTGGATATGTCCTTTGTTTTTACTATTTTTGGGTCAGAAAGTGCCACAGTGTGGTACTCACTTAAAGACCTAGATATTACTCTTAGATTTTCAATTTTGCGACTAAGAGATCAATTGTCTCCCTATACTATGTGTGTGTGTCTAGCTCAATATCAAACCCTAATTTATGATCTCCGTATGGTCTAGAGTATCTTGTAGTCCCATGAATTCTAAGAGAGCCTCATCATTTTCAAATGTGTCCAAGATTGGTGGTCCTTGTTGGTCACAGTCTATCAATTGGGGGTAGATAAGATTAAGTTCAGTGGTTCTGTTACTCAGCTTGAAAGACATGGTAGTGATCATAAAAAGGGAGGAATCCTCAAATAACATGGGTAGGTTAGTGATAGGATCCTCGTCACACACATTAGTTATATTGAAGGTATAGTTATCTGGAGGTAGACCTGTGGATACCCATAACTAGGGAGGAGCTTTGAATTTTTTAACAGGGGTACCTTTTCCAAGAATGGTTATCTTTGTAGGTGTACATCCAAGGCCAAGATTCTTCATGTGCTTCTTAGGAATAATGGGTTCAAATAGGAAATTGTCATTTTTCTTGAGCTTATCATTTTTGTTATAGCCCCATCCTCGCATTAACTACAATTCTTTGTTGTCATCTTTCATGGGAAGATCAGGTACAGGTCTTTCATCTCGACACAATAGGCTTTACACATCTTTCTCATCTACCACCTCTTTACTTAAGTCTCCCCATTTTCTAAAGGTGGTAGGTTCTGCTTTGAAGGTCTGGGATGTTGTGTCGATTGATTGTGGTTTCCCATGGGACCTAGGAGACTAAGGTAACCCTCCTATCATGAAGGCACTCTTCTTCATTTTATAGTCTCCACAACCATTATCTTGGATAATAACCTTAATATTAAGGATGTCCAGAATAGAGGGTGTCTTTGTCTCAGAAGTGGAGGCTAGGGTGGATGGGTCTATATAAGGAGATATGGGTCCCTCATCATGCTTCGGGACTTAGGGGATCTTATAATACTTGGCTTCCAATTTTTTGCAATAATAGAACAGTTCAGAATCATCGTGGACTGTGACTTCTTGGTTCTGATAAGGGAACTTAACACATTGATGGAATGTGGATGCAACAACTTGCATCCCATGGATCCATGGGCATGCCAAGAGGATATTGTAAGGGAGTTCAAGGTCAAGGACTTGGCAAGTAGTCTCCATGATTGATGGCCCAACTTGAATAGGGAGCTTAACGGTGCCTTGAGACAAACTTTCTTAATGATCATATGCCCTGATAGTGATACCTTTACCTTTCTCAATGACATCTTCAAAGAATATCAAATTCTTTATTAGCTTGAGAGTACAAATATCAACCTGTACCTCCATCCACCAAGACTCATTTGAATTTGTTCTTATGGACTAAGACTTCAAGATGGAGTGTGTGGTTATGAGATGGTTGGGTTGGAATATCCTGCTCAGAGAATGTTAGGAGATGCGGTGTAGTGATATGTCTGGCCATAGTTTAGAACTGATTTGCATCAAGATTTTTTGGGATGGAGGATGCATCCAATGCCTTTTCTAGGATTCCCTATGTGCAAGCGATATTTTTTAGCAACTCCATGGTGGAGATCTAGGCGGGGGTCCTTTTTCAGTTGATCTAGGACATTATAACCATTAGGGATTGAATTTGGATTGGTGGCGGGTACCTTGGGTGGTTGAGATGGCCTTGGAATGGTAATTCTACCACCAACTGTGGTGACTCTACAGTCATCTCTAGATCCTTTGATATTGACAATCATGACCCATTCATCCAAGGATGCAACATGGTTCACATTATTATACTTGGCCTTACCATTGTTATTTCTTTTATTGTGATTGGGCATCGAATTCGTGTATATTTTAAGATCTTGATTCCCTACGGGTTGTTCAATGGTTATGGTCTTGTCATCGATGAGATCTTGGATCAAATTCTTGAGCCTCATGCAAATTGTTGTCATATGTCCTTTTTATTTTGTGAAAATCGCAGAGGTTTTTTTCCTTATACCATGGTGGTTTAACCTGAGGCTCTTGATAATTTTCATAAACAAGGATTTTGATGAGATTTGCTTGGACCAATTGTTGCATGATAGATTTTATTGGTTCTCCAAGTGTGTATTTTCATTTAGGGGGATACTTTTTCCTTGGGGGTGGGCCCCTTGAGTATTTAGGTTGTTGATCGCTTGATTGTTGGGTTGTTGTGATGATGGGTTGGCTTGTGTGTTGTTTTGGGTATTTACTTCTGGTTGTTGGTACGTTTTTGTTTGTGTATTCTTCCTTGGGGAACTGATAATAAATTTGGTGTCAACGACACCATCATTAGTGACACTTGTTCTTTCCCCATGTGCGAGGTTTGTCATTATAACTTGTTGATGGTCGAGTATCCTAATATGTCATGAGTGTGCCCCCTTCTGCTATAAGGGCTCTCTTGATGTTGAGCACCTTGGGGATCAATTGGTCATAAGTTGTTATGCATTGCATTTTTAAATGAAAAGAAAAGGTCCCTTCAAGGTTGGAGATGATAGCCCACTTGCTCCCTTGGCTTGTTTTAAGCCAAACAATTCTTCCAAGCTCACGTCCATGCCTATGTTAAATGAGTAATTTTGTATGAATAAGTCCACAATTTCTTGAAACTTTTTAATTCCAAGGGGAAGGTGGGAGAACCATTCCATTGTTGGACCATCCAAACTTTGAAGGAAGAGTTTCATTAGATAAGAATCATCGTATGCAACTTCCATACAGTGTACATGGAATTCCCTGATGTGATCTTTAGAATTGTCAGTCCCACAATATTTTTCAAATTTAGGTATCTTGAATCCTTGTGGGAATAGGACCATTGCAATGCTTCTGTCAAATGGATAGGGGCACAAATTCCCTTGTGATTTTGTTGTCTTTCCTAATTGTATGTCCAACACTTGTTGTCAGAGCACTTTAATTTGTGTGGACAAATCACTTTGTGGATCTGGTGGTGGGATGAATGTGTTTCGGGGTGGTACAACTGTTTGGGTGAGGGGTGGGATGGTTTGTGTGTTTTTTTTCAAGGAAATTGTTTGTGTGTTTGTGAGAGGTTGTTGTAAGTTTTGTTGTGCAAGCAACACTTGTTGGTATTCATGTAGTTTTTGTTGTGCCAACAACACTTGTTGTTCTTGTTGTTGTTGTGCCAACAATACTTGTTGTTGGGCTTGTAGTTGAGTTGCTTGTTGTTGTGCTTGGTATTGTTGCAAAGCTTGTTGATAAATCTGTTGTTGTAACAAGGCTTGTGCTTGAGCTTGTTGTGTTTGATATTGAGCTTGTGCCTAAGCTTGAGCTTTTTGAGTGGCTTGTGCAGCTTGTTGTTGCAATAAAGCTTGCGCTTGCACTTGGGCAGCCTATTGTGCTTGTTTGTGGCTTGTTGTTTAGCTTGTGTGGTTTGTTGAGCTTGGAATTGTTGGAGTTCCTTTTGATAGGCTTGTTGGGCTTCTTGCAGTGTGATGATGTATTCATTTGTCATGTTTGGATTTGGTGGTGGAGGTGGAGGATTTGGAATGGTGTGGGATAGTGTGATGATATTTTTTTGAGGTGGTTAGGGAGGTGCTTGTTGAGTGATGACAAGAGGTTGTGTGGTAGATGGTATGGTTGATGTGTTAGGTCCTTGAGAGACCACATTTTGGAGACTTTGAGGTGTTGTAGATTCATTGATGACTGGTTGAGATGTTTTCTTTGGTGCCACTTGGTGTTGTGATATCAATGGCATGCTTAGAGGATTTGGAATGACTGATGTGTTGATTTGATTGGTTTGGATTGGTATGTTAGGTAAATGGGGTTTCCCTAAACCTTGATTTGGTGTGGATTTTGATGTCAAAAGAGGAAATGATGGGAATATTGGAGATGTGTTTCTTTGCAAAAGTGATGATGATGCATCAAAGGTCCCCCCTTGTCCAAATAAACCCACTTGTCCTTGTGATATCATGGGGAGAGAGACTTGTGTATCAAGAGAATATGTTGATGATGCAGAAAAGGTGGATGAATTGTTTGTGTCATGGAAAATGAGTGGGACATACAGATGTTTTGGGTCTTGCGGGACGGTGTTTGGCATACCCAAGATGGTCTTTGCATCCAAGTTTTGGTTTTTTTCAAGGGGGTGTGTTTGAAGGGCTTGGAGCAATGAACTCCCCTTGGTGATCATGGGTTGACTTGGAGCATGAGATGATGTTGGTTGTGGGATGGGTTGAATGATGTTTTGGAAGGATGGTGTGAATGATACCGGTGGCATAGTCCCAAGAGGTTTTTCCACAATAGTGTTCACATCATAATCAAAAGGGAGTTTAGCCCCTTCCTTTGCTAATGCCAACATGTATTGTGAAGGATTGAGTCTCATCATTGTGTTGACAATCTTGTGGTTTTCAGGATTTTGGACTAGCTTGATTTCATCTTGAGACATCCCTTGGTAATTGTTGGTGACATCCTCCACTTGGTAAGCTCCCTCTTGAAGATATTTTGGTAGTTGAGGAAGGTTAAGTGGGGGGTTGTTAGATCCTATGGGATTGAATTCAAATGTAGTTTGACTCAAGTCACTTGAAGTGGATGTTTCTTTGGTATTTTTTCTCCATGGAGCACTTTCTACTTTCACCTTAAAATCCAAATTTTATTCCACAAACTCAAGATCTCAACTTTTAAAATCCTACAGAGTCAACTCTCCAGGTCCCAGACAGTCTCAAGCTTTGAAATTTAAAGCTAAATCCCAGGATATTTGAAATAAATGAGGATGAATTACCTGGGTGTTTTGGACTTTTCCAAAATTTTAAGGCTAGCTAGCCCCTTTAAAATTTTGAACTAGGTTTTGAACCTTTCAACTTCAATTCGACATCATGAACCACAAACCAAAATCTTCGATTTTATTCTCCTGTCGGCCACTGAGACTGTTCAGGCTGGGAAGTTCACTCCACACACTTCCGCTTCCAGCCAGACGTTTTTGTTTGGAGGACACAGATGCTGGCAGACTACCGCTTGAGGACTGACGGTTTGCGGAATGAGGACTGGGTGTGGTTTTGGGATGGACAAATTTGAGACTGATCCCTGAATTCGAACTAAAGAGAACATTTTACCGAGGTTTGGGTATTGAAGGCATATTCACTCCAGAAACACCAACCTAGTGGAATACTCACAGAAATCGTAGGAAGAACTGGGACACGAGCTTTGACTGGCTGGGAGGCTGGAGATACCTTTGAATTTGGACATTTCTTTGGAAAACACCGTTTAACAAGGACACTGAATGATATCTTCAAGGCTTACGTAAAGAACATTTGAAGGGCGAAAACTTTGTGGGATGCTTTGGGAGGCTTCCGACGCTTGATAGACTTTGGTTTTTGGATTTTGATCTTGCAGGAAATCATTTGAACAAACACATGTTTGTGGTTCAATTGTCTTTTATCTTGATTAAATGGATTTTTTTTACCACATCAACACTTCCTGATTAGCTTTCAAAATGAATGTCTATGTCTCAACTCCTTTTAATTCCACAAAGTCCATTATGTGAAAATCAAAGAATCAAAGGCATAGTTTCCCTAGGTTGACCTTGGAGAGAACAAATTGAGATATGTTCCCAAATATTTAGAAGCCTCTAAGGATATAATCCCTAGTGACAAGCAATAATATGTGGACTCTTTCAAAGATATTTGTTCTTTCAAAGGGTTTGAAGTTCTGATGACCTGTTGAATGTTTGTTTCAAAGTTTTGAGATCCAAGCAAAGTATTCAATTGACTCACAAATTGTACAAGCCCTAGAATAGAAAAGACAATATTTGTTGATTACCCACTTGTATTTCTCAAAACACTGAGACAAGGCGAAGAGCTAGAGATTTGGTGACACTGGCTCCCCTCCACATCACACACTTCTTAGGACCACCAAATATCAAAATCCTTAAAATCTGTAGATTAAAAGGATTTATTTTGTTTCTACTTTGAATAGTACAAATGTGGGACAGCTTCAAAACAACCATTCTTGCACCAACAAATAGTAAAGATTTTGGCTTCTATACAAATTGGTTCTTAGTGTAACGAACTAACCCTTGCATGAAATAAAAATTTCTTAATTTTACATCAAACAAATAAAAATAATGAGTAAATATCCATTGTAATAATTTTTTTCTTTTTTTAATTGAAAACATCTCAACATGATACAATTTATTTCAACAACTAAACTTTTATTTTTCAAGTAAATATCAGAGTAACAAGACATACAAGTACAAACATAGCTTAATGAGATTTTGAAAAAATAGTAGTAAGAAGGTCCAAGAATTCTTCCTTTCAAATCTTGGTACTTCAGTAGCCTACTATGGAGGAGAAACATCACTCGGGCGCTTTTCCGCCAACCACAGACTTATAATGCAGTCCCCCGCACATCTATTATTCAATAGATGGCCCTCCCTTTGACGAAGAGATTGGTAGAGGAACTACTATTGTTAACCAACTGAGCATAGTGGTGTGTCCAACATAACTAGATCCTGTGCAATACGACATCCCTCGATCTAGAATGTAATACGGGATCACGGTGAACTAATAGTGTAATCATCTCACATTCTAAGTGGATGTTTTGTACATTACACTACTTTGGCCAAAGTGTTTCATACAGTATTTCTACTGCTCAAGGGTCATCTATTACATACACTATTCAAGGTTGATTTGACTTAGGGCTATCTTACACTATGCATAGGTTTTGTCCTCCAATGGATAATCCGTACCCCAGACATCCTACAACATACTAAACTACTAGAAATGAATCAACATAACAAGTAATTCACAAGTTCTCTCCTATACTCGAAATCTTTATCCTTGGAGTAACACAAGCTCTTCTAAGTTAACCTAATAACTTAAGCTTTTGATATTTACTTGACTCATGCCTTCATTTCATACCTAGTATATAGTAACTAATGCAACCATATTCCCCTTATATGGAGATCATAAAAATAATGCAAAATACAACTAGTATGCATCTTTTATCCTTTAAAAAATTTACTTCGTAGGTGCAAACAAATATACAGTTCATGGAGCAACTCATTTTTTATACAAAAATAGAAGTTCAGGTCATGAACCAATTCCTTATCTATGCACAGACAATAAACACTGTAGACATCCAAATTTGACCACTTCCATATGGTCAAACTCGTCTCCTTAATTATCCCTTTACTCATCTATTTCATTCTCTTCGTTGGTATTAATTAAATCACTCATCTAATTAATATTTCATTGTCTATATAAGGTTCCTAAAGTATTTAATTCAATAATTAAATACTTTTACCTTTTACTTAATTCCTCTTTAAATTAAATAAATACATCACTTTATTTAATTTAGTCATGCGACCTCTTTGAATTTAAGTCAATTTTTAATTCATCTTTTTCTCTCTCATTGTCACATCCACCATAACCCTATTCTAATCCAGATTAATTTAATTAATTCCGGATTAGGATGTGCACACATTAATTAAAAATAATAATTTCACATCCTCACATCTTCCAATTTCTCATTAATCTTTCATTAATCCTCCTAATCATGTGTTTGCACAACCTTAATCAAAGTCATTAGCCACATTTAGTATGCCTTTTTAGTCAACCTTTTCATTTGTCTTTTTAAACATTGACCCTCTTTCCCATGTGAATTTAAAATTCACATTTATTCCTCTTAGAATCCCCTTTTCCCATGCATCTTCTAGAATCTTTGACTTGTGACATCAAGTCACATGTGGACAAGTGCTTCCTTTTTGGGAACCTTGTCTTGTCCATGAGATTCTTTTAATTCACATTTATTTTCCGAACTACTTTCTCATTCCCCATAGAGATTTTTGAGGAATTCTAAAATTCTTCAAAAGTCATTTTCATTCTCACTTGGGGACAAGAAGTTATTTTTTAAGGAAATCTTCTCATCCCCCAAGTTATTTGCAAGGTACTTGTCCTTCCTCCACATCAATTGTCCTTACTCCACCTCACTTACACATCATTACTTCCTAAGCCACTTCACATTCTACATGTCAAGATGTGAGGTCTTGTGAGTCCTTAACTCACCATAGTCTTTCATCTTGGTTTTGTTGGCTTAATCTCAACCATTGAATTCTCTAGAGAATTCAAATTCTTTTATAAATACCCCCTTTTTTCTTTCATTTAGGGGACCTTATGCATTTGATACCAAACTCCTGCCATTTTGTCATTTAAAGTCATACTTAGCCAATTTGTATATTTTTCCTTCATCATAGCACTTGAATCCATTAATCATTCACTTTCAACCATCTTGCATCCCATCTTCCATCTTGAATCTCATTTTCCATCCAAGGAGCATACACAGCATCGAAGATCAAAGAGCCAACCAAGGAACAACTTGACAAGGTATAATCGCTTCATTCCATCTTCTTTGTTCAAGTTCAACGTTTTTCCCAATCTTGAGGTGTTAGGTGTTCTTCATTTTTTCTTGCATTTTTGTTGTTGTTGCACATTTAGGAACAAAGATTTTTATTTGATCACATTTTTGGAACGCCTAGTGGGACCCACAAACGGGTCTCTTACTTTCAAGTGTTTTGTTGTTTCACTGTTTGCAGGTTCAGGTTACAGAGAGGTGAACCCACCCTCACAGAGAGACGGACCTCCCCACAGAGAGTTGAACCTGCCCATAAAGGGACGGACGTGCCCACCAAGGGGCAAACCTATCCAAAATAGAGAGGCGGACCCGCCGAAAACAACATTTTTGAGAAGGTAAAAAATGCATTTTAAGCATCTTTTTTGTTGTTTTGAGTATTTCTAACCCCTTAACATGTGTTGTTTGTCTATGCAAGGATTTGGTTAGCGTTTGGAAAAAAAGTGAAAAACAAATTACTAACAAATTTTCTTGCAGGGTCATCCATTTTTAAAGTGTTTATCAGCTGCTTGTTATCATTTTTCATTAGTTTAGGCACATAGCTTAACTAGGAGGGGTAAATTTATTTTGCGTGTCATGTTTGTGGTAAGCTATTGACGTATCTAATCCCCTTGCGCATTTGGCGATCCTGGGTAATGAGAAATTGTAGCTTACCAAGTCCTTTGAGTCACCCATTTTTGTTTTCTCTTAGGGGACCTGCTTGGGGATTTCATCACCCCGAGGAATGATCCCAACCACGTGTACCGGTGGGGTATACAAAGGGGGGAAGTCAAAGATATACCCCAATCCAACCACATCGTTATTGGTGAAGCATCGGGATGACATGAAGAGTTGATCTGAGCCTTTAGTATCTCGCTAAGGTTCCTAACTCACACTTGTGACGAGCTGGTGTTCACGGTTTGGGCCTCACGTACCAAGTGTATATCGAGGACTCCCTAGCCACCTTGTTTATCCTAAATAGAGGACTTTGTTGGCCATACCCATTCTACTAATCTTAGGATCATGCTACTTGAACTATTTTCTTTGTGCAAAACCAGTGATTTTTTGTTTAGTCAAGTCAGCCTTATCCTCTGATTGTTGTTAGCTATGTTTTGGGTCATTTTCCATAGTTATTTTTTCAAATATCAAGTTCAAGCTTATGCAGAGGGGAAAACCTGCCCTTGTAGAGCAGTGAACCTATCTCTAACTCAGTCCCTTTTCAGCCTATTTTTGTCAGATTTTCCCAACTTACCAAACAGGAGTACCTTCCCTAGTAGGGGCATACCTGCCCTAATAGGAGTAGACCTGCCCTTGGATAGGCATACTTGTCCCTTGAACAATTAGTTTTATCCCCTGTTTCATCATTCTGAGAGCCCGTTTCATCATTTTGATCACTTGTTTCCCCATTCCAAAAATTCGTACATCCATTCTGAGAATTCATTCCCTGTCCTGAACATTCATCCTCTTCATCCGAACATCCATTTCCTCATTTCGTGCACCCGTTTACCTATTCCAAATAGTTGTTTT
>VDFB02023624.1:0-31955 GCA_007258455.2 Sequoia sempervirens
GAAGTAGAAGATGATGCTTCCTCCACTTCATAATGATTCTGAATGAGATTAGCCAACACTTCATCCTCATATTGGAGCTGCATGAAAGAGCTTCTTCCTAGCATCATAAGTTGTGCCACAGAGTTAACATCCTTGTCCTCTTCACTAGCTTGTGGCCAAATGGAATTATCTTTATCACGAGATGGCTGAGTGGGTGGATAAAGAACAAAAAATTTAGTACTCCTTCCATCTAAAATGGTCATGTCACCTGACCGACATCCAATGTATGCATTTGCAGTTACCAACCAAGGTCTTCCAAGAATGATGGGATACCCGCCTAGTGTAGCCTTAGGAGAAAAAAATATAAAATCTATTGGATATTCCCAGGAGTCTAGAACTGCCACAAGATCCTCCACTACACCATCAAGCTTAACAGTAGAGCTATCAACAAGTTGCAGGATAGTAGGAGTAGATCTCATACTTGCAATATTTAGTTGCTACAGGATGTCTTTGGTCATTACATTGATTTTTGCCCCTAAATCAATTAGAGCATTCTTCACTTGGATCTCGTTTATGACAACTGCTATCATAGGACTACCTCAGTCATTATACTTGGGAATAGTCACTTTTCCCAACATGATATCAACTAGCTGGCCCACCACATGAACTATAGTTGGGTCTTTCTTCTTCCTTCCTGACTTCTTAAGACAAGCTTCCTTAATGGCTTGGTTGTAGATTGGAACATCCTTTATGGCCTGAAATAGGGGTATTTGAACACATATATATGTTTTAGTTGATCTAGGATGTCAAAGGTGGTATCCTCCTTTTCTTCTTTCTTTTTCACAATTTCCAATCTCTAAGGAAATGGTGGTTCTTGTTCAGTTTACTTGACTTTGACTGGTTCAAGATTTTTAGGTGCATTTGGCTAAATGGGATCATTCAGAGACATTTTCCTCCTCTTCCATAGGAAGCTCAATGATGATGGGCTTTGAAGGGCCTAGTAGATTGGTTCCTAAATGCAGGTGGATGTCACTTACACTCACAACATATGTAGGGAATTGATTTGAATCAATAGAGTATGTAGACTGCTGTTGTGGTTTGTTATTAGGATTGGGTGTGGGATAAGTTGGTAGCTAAGTTGGTTTACGTGCATTTAAGCTTGGATTAGCAAGTGGAGGCATTAGAGAAAGTTGTTGGGGATGAGAAGGTTGTTGCATGTAATTGGTTTTCTAAGTAGGCCATTGTTGTCCTCCCCTCCATTGATTTGTTTGCTGCCAATTTCCTGGAGGTGGTTGCCAGTGCCCTTAAAATTGTTGCCAATTCCCCTGAGGTTGCTGCCACAGAGGTGAAGAACTCTGATGACTAGGCCAAGAATTTGGAGGGTTACTCCAAGGTTGTGGTGGATATGGGGGCTGCCATTGGTTACCAGATGAATAAGAGTTAAAATATGGCTCAACATAGGATAGTGGGTCTAGTGGCATACCTTGTCTTGGAGCCCAAGGCTTCCTTTGTGCAAAATAGTAGAATTGGTCTTCTTCAATTTGAATTGGCTTGAACTCAGGTGAAATTTAATTACTTTCCAGGTTAGATACCATCTTCTATCTATAGTCCTTCTTCTTTTGTATGTAGTGGGGACAATAATCTGTCAACATCATCTTTGCCACCTCTTGCTTCTTCTTGGCTTGAAGTGTATCTAACTGAGTAGCTAGATTGTTGATAATGTCTTGCTTGAAATCTACCAGCAAATGAGTGATATCCATTCTTGAAACTCCATTGGTGGTTGACTTACCCATAGAGGATTGATAAGCTCTCCCTTTCTTTGAAGCTTCCCTAGAGTAATTCTAACATATTTTCCTGATATCCTCCCAAAGAACTTGGGAGATATCTCCTCCTCCCATAAGATCCAAGGAATCAGTGTAGCTATCATTGATTCCTCTCAGAAAAAACAACTTTTGTGAGTCTTCATTAAGTGTATGGTGTAGAGATTTTTGAAGGAAAAACAAAAATCTTGCAATGCAATCTTCCAGGCTCTCATCTTCCTTTTGTTGCATCCTAAAAATGTCACCTCCTCTAATGTCACTGCCCCTGCAATATTCCTTGTATTTCTCAAGGAATTTTGTCTTCATGTCTTCCCAAGTTTCCACAGTATCTCTGCCTAGGCTCATGAACCATCTTAATGCAACTTCCTTCAAAGTGGTAGGAAATAGCTTAAGCCAATGGGCATCAGTAGTATAATCATAACTCCTGCAAAGTATGTCAAACTCAAATAAAAAGGTATCAGGATCTTTTGTGACAAGTCCATAAAACTTTGGGAGTGCTAAAGCAAGAATGTTCTTGATGTTGTCAACTTCATTTTGATGGGCAATGGGAAAAGGAAAAGTTGGTGGGTTAGGTTTGTTCCCATTTGCATCACCCATGTCTGCTTGGTGTGGTTCCAAAGCAAGGGGGTTCTCGGGTTAATTTTGATCTTCAGAGGAGACTTCAGAACTAATCAGATCAAGATATGCATCAGCAAAGGGGTGTGGATCTTCTTCTTCTTCTTCTAGTAAATTTTGATATTCAACTAGCTGGAATGGATTAGGATTGTTAGGAAGGAATCTCCCATAAGCATCCCTTCTTTTTCCTTTATGCATGCGGTATTACTCACTATCAATCAGTTCACACAAAGAATCAGTAACGAATAAGGGGGGTTATTACTTTCTAAATGAGGATATACTAAGAACAACTTTCAGAAATACTACAAAAAGAAACTAATAATGACTCCAAAAGACTTCCTAGCTTGATACCATCCCCGGAAATGGTGCCAAAAAGGTTGGCCTCCTACAATGATTTCATAACTAGGCCTTTACAACCATGACTTAGAGATTGGACATCTAAATTGAATAACTACTTTAATCATCATGAAGGTGCATTTAAATTGTCAACCCAGGGATGTGAAGTTGAAATGGGCCAACACAGTATGTGCACTAGGAACTCTTAAGTAGCCATTTCTAATCTATAGATAAGAAACACATAATACTGGAAGTAAATTGCTTGAAAAGGAAATAAAGAAAATGTTGAACACCAACCAATAACTATGCTAAACTGAAATGCATAATAGGAATAAAAGATCTGAGCAACAAATAGTAACCTACTATGCCTGCTTTGGCTATAGGAACAGACACATAATGGACTTCTAGTGGTTGCAAGAACAGTCGATGCCAGATTTCTAACTAAGTACTAAACATCAAGTAATACTAAACTAATGCTAAACTAATAAAACAGATTACTCACCAAGTGGGCCCCCTTGGATAAGTTCCCTCTAAACTAACAAGAACTCAGATGCTCGAACTCAAAAAATTTATTTCATTCACTGTAAATCATGCATACAAAGAGTAATGTATCGAAACTGGATTACAACATCAAATCGTGCAACCTCTTTCTCTATTCTCACTATTTTTTCCTAACTACTGAGGAAGGAGCATCAGATTATTATTTATGCTAACAACTAAACAAGGCAGTCAACTACACGACTGGGAGGATGTCAATTAGGGAAAACAGGCAAAGTGGAGCATTGGTGGTTACGCATGCATGGAATCTAGTCAAACATGTGAGTTAGACACAAATTCAACAAAATAGTAATGCTCGTGCATGCTCGATCATTAAAGTCCACTACAACAAGGAAGTTACACTCGGTTGCATGGAGAATCTTCTGTCGCCAGTCTTCTTTGACTTGGAGCGATTCCTTTGTTGGATGTTATGGTGCATGCCTAGCTGGCGGTGTCTTCCTCAACTTAGTGTATTAACTTTGCATGGCAAGGTCAGTACACATAATAAGTACACATCTATAACCACCTTAAGAAACATTCAATAACCACATGCAAAATCAATATAGATGGTTCACATATTATGCCAAATATCAATAAAGCTTGCAGAGATAGGATAATATCAAATGTCAATGGTTTGAGGGAAACATTATGCCAATACCAACACTTAAGCATTAAATTCCATGACATCTATGAGCAAATAGACTATAAATTTTACCCAAAACTAGACCAAAAGCTAGGCTCATCACTCCTTATAATTTGAGGAGCCAACAAGTGGGAGGACCTTTTACGACCTCTATTATGCCCAATAACTTCAACACTCCACTTGACCCGAATGCTAGCAACAACCTAGGTTACCCTCATGTGCCCACTCAATATTTCAGCAAGAATAGGTAGCCAAATCAAATTCAAAACCAATCTGCTAGCTCTTCCTAGCGTAAATCCTTTGAGGCTAAATTTGAGTAAATGGGTGAATATGTAGTTAAAGAATTTAAGAAGGTCAAAATTGGTCTATCAGCCTTCGAATTGCTAAGGGTCCCTACAGTAAGGAATCCTTTCTTTAGAATGCTTAATGGGACTCCCCCCTCTAGAACAATGCAAGAGGTTCCCACCAAGAGGGTTTCCTTCAATGAGTCACAGAACGAGCCCGTAATCAAGGAAATTTTTGGGAAGAAAATGGATGCACCCTCAAATCAGCAAATGAGAAAGCAACCTGCTGAGGAGAAAATCCAAGTGCCAAGCAATGATAAGTCCAATGAGAGATAAAAATCGAGTAGCCCAGGTAGACACACCTATGGGCTTGTTCCAAGGGAAGTTAGAAGCACCACCCTTCCTGACCACTATTAGGATATTTGGAAAGAACCTACATAACTATTTTCTCGACTCAGGAGCCTCAACTAATGTCATGTCGCTTGTTGTATGCAAGGCTTTGGGAATAGTCCCTACTCCTTCCCGATGGAAGGTGACCCAACTGGATAAAACAAAAGTGAATGTAGTCAGTGAGATCAACAGGATACCTATACAGATCGTTGCTGACCCAAGGGTGTAGTAGGTCATCGATATTCAAGTTGTTGATATCCTTGACACATACGACATAATATTAGGAAGAGATTTCACTAGAGCATTGAATGGGTATATTGCAACCAATTTTTCTCACCTATAGTTGTCATGGAAAGGGCTTCCAAACTATATCCAAATTGACCAGGAGTTTCCCATGATGTTTATGATCACATAGTACAACAATACAAATGAGGTGTTATTTGTTGAAACAGAACTGGGAAATTACCATCCTGTGGCCTGTCAAAAAGAATCAAGGTCTCAAGTAGAGGAAGCAACTGAAGAAGTCCTGCTTGTGTTGTGTAGATCCTCTACTAATTTATCCCACACACCTTAGAGCACAAAAATGTTGATTGAATCAGATGAAGAATGATTTTATGACAATGACAATCTAGAGCTATTGGACAGATTCCAATAATTTATTAAAAAAATTGTGCAAGATCAGCTCAGGTTAGGAGCAAGAATGGACTTTCAAGAGCTCTTGTTACCCAATTGATGTAAGGTACACGATGCTGCCCACTAAAAATTTGAATGTTGCCTTTGTCAATCAGCAATTGAGCATATCAAGGGACAAGTCACACTAAAAGAGGAAATCCAACCGGGACAGTAGAATCAAAAATGCGTTGAACCTGTGCTCTTGCCCAACGATGTTGAAGCAAATGTCCAACCAAGAGAAGAAGTTTTCTCTATTGGTTCCAAGGCCCATGGTTCCCCTAAGTTTTCGATGTTGCGCTTCAACGAATCTAAGTCCAAGCAAGGAGCAAGAGTTGGGTTCAAACTCATTAGCCCAATAGGTAAGACGTATTTTGCTGCTCATAGACTCCAGTTTTATTGCACAAACAATGTAGTGGAGTATGAAGCATTAGTCTGTGGTCTTTTAATGGCTCTAAGGAAGAAATTCAAAATGTTGCAAGTCTTTGGTGACTCGGAGTTAGTGGTAAAGCAAGTCATAAAGTATAGGAGACTAGCAAATTATAGGCATAGAGTCTGAGACCTCATAGAAGGCTTAGATGCATTTAATATTCAATTGAACCCTCACTCCCAAAATCATATGGTTGATGCCTTAGCATAGGTAGCTAGCACTCTTTAGCCCCTTTCCCTATCTAGCTTGAGAAAGTTCACTGTTGAACTTACTTCCATTCCATCAATGTCAGATAAATTCACCAACTTCTAAGTATTCAATGATGACAAGCACATCTTGGATTTCATCACCAACTTCTATGTGTTTGCAACTCAAATAATTGATGAGGCGGAGCCTGAAGAGGTAGAATTGGATATAGAGGAAGTCATCAACCTAAAGACCAACATGATCCCATGGGGAATAGTCCAGCTTGAACGAATATTTGACTTAGATAAGATCAAAGATCAAGATCAACAAACTAAGAAGGATTCCATTGATAATCAGTGTGATGCCCACAACCTAGGGACTGACGAAGAAGTAAAGAACATGTTTATTGGTAAAGTGTGCACAATAGAGGAAAAGAAAGGGATCATTGATTCCCTACGCAAGTATCATGATGTGGTTTCTTAGAGCTACAAGGACTTTAAGACATATGACACCTTGATCATTACACACACCATCCCTTTTAAGCCGAATGTGAGACCTTTTCGGCAACGACAACGCCCCATCAATGCATTGTTGGAACCCATCATCTATAAGGAAGTCCAAAAGTTGATGTCTACCAGAATCATATTCCTAGTCAGGCACTCCACGTGGGTGACTAATTTAGTCCTAGTTAGGAAAAAGAATGGAGAAATTAGATTGTGCGTAGATTTCTGCAACTTGAATACAACTTCAAAGAAAGACAACTACCCAGTGCCCTCATTGGACGAAGTGTTGTAGATAGTTAATGAATCTCAAATGATGTCTTTCTTAGATGGGTACTCAAGTTATAATTAGGTAATGGTACAGTATTAGGACAGGCATAAGACAACGTTCACCACCAAGTGGGGAGCCTTTGCATACAGAAGAAATCCATTCGGATTGATAAACAATGGTGCAACATTCCAATGTGCAATGGATATTGTCTTTAAGGGTCTGATTGGAAAGTGTATCATCATCTACATGGATGATCTTATAGTTTTTTCAAACAAGAGAGGAGATCATTTTTATGATTTGTGCAAAGTCTTCCAGAAGTACAGAGAATTTGGTATATCTTTAAATCCAAAGAAGTGCATCTTTAGAGTTACAAAAGGAAAACTGCTTGGACATGTAATTTTGGAGAAGGGGATCTCGATAGATCTAAATGCATTCAAGAAATTCTAAATATTTAGCTCCCAGGTAGCAAGAAGGAACTAAAGTCTTTCTTTGGAAAGATCAATTTCATTAGAAAATTCATCACGGGCTTCGCTGAGATAGTCAAGCCACTCAATGCTATGTTGAAGCAGGATGCCAAGGTCGAATGGACACCTGAAGCCAAGCAGGGTTTTGAATAAATCAAGAAATAAATTGCTAATTCCCTAGTGTTGGTCAGCCCGAACTACCAATAGCCATTCTACATTTTCTCTTTCGCTTCAAACCATTCATGTGCCAACATATTGACTCAAAAAGACTATAAAGGAAGTGAACACCCAATTTATTTCATGAGCGCTCTACTAAAAGATGTTGAGTTGAGGTACCACAACATTGAAAAGTAGGCATATGCCTTAGTCAGAGGAGTCAAGAAACTTAAAAACTACATCTTGTGGAATAAAGTGTTTGCAATTGTACCCGACCCATTAGTCAAGACTTTGTTGATGCAAAATGCGCTGGGAGAAAGAAGAGAAAAATGGGTCACTCTGTTGCAAGAGTATGACATGGAGATTCAACCCATTAATTTTGTTCGAGGGTAGGAACTCACCCAAACCATAGCAGAAGTAGTAGTTGAAGTAGGACCCGAGCTCACTGTACAACAATATCAACTGGAGGACATCTACCCAAGGGAATGGTATGATGACATAGTCTACTACCTGTTGAACAACAAGTTCCTATCTTGACTGCAGGGAGTACAAAAAAGAGCTTTGAGACTAAGGAGCAACAACTATATGTTGCAAGGATCCATATTGTACAAGCGCAACCATGAAGGGATTTACCTTAGATACCTTGGGAAAGAAGAAGCCACATGCATATTGAAAGAATTTCACGATAAATTTGGCACTGGTCACGGATCCATCCCTTCAACTGCCAACCAAATTCTGCCAATTGGGTATTATTGGCTGACAGTGTTTAAGGATGCACACAATCACGTTCGAACCTATCACGTGTTCCAGACTACTGCAACCAGAGAATGAAATGTTGTTGTCCCACTGCAACCACTCCTAGAGGTAAGACCATTCGCTCAATGGGGTCTTGACTTCAATAGCCCGGTAAGCCCTCCCTCCTATACAAGCCACAGGTACATTCTAACTGCTTCTGATTATTGTACTAGATGGACAAAGGCAATAGCATGTAGGCAATGTACTACTAAAGTTGTGATTTTCCTTGAAAACTTTATTTTGAATTGTTTTGGTTGCCCTTATGCTCTCATGTGCGACAATGGCCACGCCTTTTCCTTGCTTAAATTTTCTAGTTGGGCCTTCGATTATGGAATCACCCTCAATTTTTCATCCGACTATTATCCCCAAGGAAAGACAAAAATCTGATCACTGTGATTAAGAAGCTACATGATAGAAACCCCAAAGACTGGCACACCCAGTTGCATTTTTCCCTTTAAGCAGATCATACTCACCATAAGGCCTCTTTGGGTGACACCCCATTCCACCTCGTTTATGGTTTGGAGCCCATCTTTTCTGTCCACCTAAAGATATCTACCCTCTAGTTTATCAACACTTATTTTGAGGAGGGAGATCGTCGAGAAGCTTGCTTAGCTGAGTTGTTACACCTAGAAGAAGTATGTGACCAAGCCATTGAAAAAATATCCAAACACCAAGGTGTGGTCAAGAGGTGGTTCGATCGTCGAGCCAAAATCAAGGCCTTTAGGATTGTTGATTTAGTCCTCTATTGGGACAAGGTGTATGAAAAGAAAGGGGGACATGATAAATTCAACAAGCTTTGGCTTGGCCCCTTTTAGATCTCTGAGATTCTAGGAGATAATTCCTTTCACCTCAAGATGCTAACCAGAGAGGATGTCCCATTGCCTATCAACAGGCAACATCTCAAGCATTATTTCCTTCCTGAGCTTTTGAGCTCATCTTTGTATATAGTTGTATATTGCTTAGCTTAGGTTTTCTAATATGGTGGTCATGGTTGGTTTGACAAATGGTTCACTTTGATGCCCACTCTTGTGTGTTCTTTAGATAAATCTTCACTCATAACTATTGATTTATGATCGCCTCTATGGAGTGGTTTCCTTATTTGAACTTCGCCTTGACCTAGAATAGGACCCTCGGTTGAATCCTTTCACACTTGTCTCAGATCATGCACAAAACACACATTAAACGCTTCTGAAGAGCTGTATGATAGCTGTTATGATGGTTGGGCGAGTGAAAAATCCTAAGTCTGCTTTAGTGACTACTTTGATTCCAAACCCATAGTAAGCTTTGATGCTTACATAGTTGAGAAAAAGGAAAGAGGATTAAAATATATTGTAAAAGAAAGAAAAGAAAAGAGAGTGTTAAAATTAAGCAACTATGTGGGTGTGTGAACAACTCTATCGAGGCTATGGATGCTCGGCTAGCAATAGAGTAATGTTTGTTGGGTCACAGCGACAACTCCGTCGGGGATATGGACACCTAACTAGCAGCAAACCAATGTCCAAGTTACTTATGGGGTTAGGAAACTTACATAGCTTGCTTTGCCTAATTAACACTTGTCCATTATGGTTTCTAACGAAAGGGAATGAAGTCACCACACACACACTTCTGAGATATTCCTATGACTTCATTCAATTAAGGATCCTGTCCTCCTTCGAGCTCCTTAGTTCACTCATGGAAACTAGCTTCTAGCCTGTGAAACCAAAGATTCTGGGTTCTAAATGAATCTTTATCCTTAAAACGTTCTTGAGCGTTCTCCCAGCGAAGTCGCCATTTGTTGTGCATATAGCACACACGCCACGTTCGAAGTAAGGACCCTCTCTTTTTTTCATCTTCCTCGGGTCACTTTTTTCCTTCGCCTTGTTTTGTGTGCCCCTCTTTTTGAATTCCAAGTGGTAAGGGAGTCCTAAAGTTATCATTTTAAGTTGACCAAAGTTCACCACCCAAGAAATTTCTAAGTCTTTTGCTCCTGCGGAGTTCCCTTGGTAGTTTCCCCTTTGCTTATAAATCTGGCGTCCTTCACCTAATGCAAGTCCACCCTTGCAGGTTTCCATGTGTGGGTTTCTACCTTGTGTTTGTTGTTCCATCGGTGGCTAACCTAGGACATCCGCCCGTATGATGGGTCCCGCTTCCTTCGTCGTCGCCCCTTTGCAAACTTGTCAAATGGCAATCACCTTGTTTCCTTCCACATGGTGGGTCCCAACTTTCCCACCACTGGCACTTTTGAAAACCATGCCCAGCTACCTCATCGGGTGATGTACGAGTAGTTAATGTGGGCCATTAATGCCAAAATTCCTATAAATAGGTCTTTCGACCTGTCATTTTCATCATGCAAGTCAGAGAATTTATCAGAACTCTAGCCTGCTGCTACCGCCTTCGCACCCGCACAATATTCAAGACAATTACATGCATCTCCTTCGTCATTTTTTTTGGGATCTATAGGTATGTTTTCCGCCCTCAACTCAAAACTCATCCCTTTGAGTTAATTTTTGAAATTATCAAAATCTTAAGGAAAAATCTTAAATTCCTTTAGGCGGCTAGTTAAAACACCAAGATCCACAAAAACCCATCTTGAGAAACCCTTGAAAAGTCCTTGAAAACTGACCATTTAGGTCATGCAGAATTTGACCTCCCGGTCATCCTTTTCTTCACCAAGGCGCTCATACTCTTGCGGCCAGCAAACTTCTCTTCACCGCTGTGAAGACTTAAAAACCTTGAGTGTGAACTCGAGGCCTTCGCCCTTGGCAGGTCCGCATATGCGGGTGGACGCCATCCCTTCGCCATCAATGAAAAAGCTAAGTAAAAACTAAGAACTTGAGGGCCCATGTGGGTCTGCTCTTGTGAACTTCCACGTGTGGGTTTCCTCTGGCGAGACATTGTGCTACCTTCGTCGTTCTAGAATGACTATCCAACCCTGGCACTCTGCCTTGCGGGTCTCACCGGGATCATGTCCACTAACCATGTAAAACACTAAGGTTTCCTTTGCGAGCCATGCTTTGCAGACTTCCGCTGCCTCATCACCACTATTTTAATGTCCTTCATTTACGTTCAAATCAATTCACCTCCCAGCACTACGAATCCTGCGGTTTCTGATGCCGTTGAGACTTGCCCAAAGAAAGCACTAAGTAAAAACCATTTTTCAGGATGAACCTTGCAGGGGGTTCGTTCACGAAATGCCCCATTCTCATTGTTGTTTGTGAAAAGACTGATGACCCACGTTCGTTTGCCTCACAGAGGCTGAACTTGTTGTTTCCCCTCAAGCTTTTATCAAAAAATGACTAAGTAAAGCACATGCGGGCATTCTATTGCATGTCATTGTCTACAGTCCACCGTCATGTGACCGTCGTTTGCAAACTACCATGCCCCGTCATGCTGCCACACGGCAGAACCCAAGCTCCTCTCTGTCATCCAGCCTTCCTCAAGAAAAATGACCCATATCGAGGCCCTCTGCGGACCCGCCTATGCAAGTCGCCTGTTGCGAGACATCATCTTGTCCCTACCATTTATGAATGGCCATCCCCTAGAAACATTTTGTGAGTCCCAGCCCATATTCTTCCAAATGGCCTAACCTTGAAGAGATAACCTGAACCATTTGAACCGCATGTGGGTCCCACCTTGCGGGCTTCCCTTTGCGGGTTTCCTCCTCCTAAATGTTGTTGTTGAATGGCAGAGCTATAAACGGCCTTAATGTCCCCTACCTCTACATGCCTCGTGCCCGCACTAGTAAAATGATCAATCAGATGCTTTCAAGTGACCTCATGACTAACTACCCAATGCTCCAAATTCCCCAATGCCTTGACTGACCCCTAAGATTCTAATGTGAAAATCTGGACACAGGTGGCCGCCTGCGAGCCGTCATGGCCCCAACGTTGTTTTATTCTAAGTTGCTCTTGATGGATGCCAACCCAGGGAAACCCACATCCCTGGGCCCACATTCCCTTAACTAGTCCAAACGAGCGTCAAACAATGAATTTTATGATCTCTGATGATGGATTGCTTGATCTGACCCTTATTTTTTGTAGGATTTCACTAATGCTTCCCTCGCTTTTCATATGAATATGCTTAGTGCATCTTTGTTTGCAAGATTTATGGAATTGGTTACAGGGCCATCGGGAGCATCCAAGAGAAAGACAAAGGAAAGAAGACTGCCAAGACACCAAGGGGAAAAGAAGACAAGGACCAAATGAAATACCAATTCCAAGGACTAGATATTACCTCCAGAGTCACTTCTGATTTGGGCACAGTCTCAGACACCAACCTCGGGCACATAGACATAGATGAATTCTGACAAACGTTCATAATCAACCTAACCATCGACAATGCCAGGAAGATCCGAAGGAGTGGTCTCACCAAAGCAGTTGGCTTTCCACCCACTCTTGTGGCCCCACAACTAGTAATGGAATACATGGAAGCTTACCATGGGGGCAGCAGGAAAATCATCTACCATGAGGGTAGGGTATAAGTAGATTTGTCAGCCAGGTCCATAGGCGAAACATTTCATATACCCACGTTCGATCCTATGGAAAAAAAAGAGAATGGGTATGCAAAAAATATGTGGAAAGCAATCTGTCAAGGTTGTAAGAAGCTGCAACCAACACTGGGGGAAAGAAAAGAGGGGCAGTGCCGCCAAGGTGCCCCAGGAGCTATTCCAGATTGACTTCTATGAAGATTATCATGATTTGGTGACTCTCCTAAGTAGGGTGATGGGTATTCCCACTATTGCCTACTTCCAAGAATGGATGTTCTATTTTATTGAGGAAATTATCAAAGGAAAAACAAAGTTCCATTGGGCAAAAATGATCAACAACAATTTGCATAACTAGTTCATGGTCATAAAGAGGATGTCACAATTTTATATGACTTCTTACTTGGTGTACCTCCTGGAAAATTTGTTCCCTTACAAAGGCCTATTTGTTGCTTAGAGTCCAACTTTGGGAAGGGAATTGAAGGTGTACAATAGTTACTCACAGCTACAATATTAGAACTTCAAGGAGTATCACAAGGTAAATGATGCCTTTATTGGGCATATCATCAGACTTCTTGGAGGGGATTTCGAAAGACGAGTTTCGCACAGTGCCCATGCGTTCATCCATAGATTCAGGTACTTGTTTATACAATTCAAGAAATATACTTACATCAAAACATAAGGCTTCTCTGAAAGGCCTTACAAGCTGCCCCGGTACCCTAATGACTGAATGATCATACTAGTGGTCTCCTGGAAACTGCAGAATGCTCACACATTGCTGAGTGATAAACACCGGGTAGGAATTCCCTATCCTCTCACCTTTTGTCAAGGCATGTATGTTATTGCCATGGCCCAACGCACAGAATACTTGGAGAAGGAAATAGTGGAGTATAATCTAGACCTCCACACAACCAAAACTAGGATGCATCCCTATAGCAAACTAAAGAAGTTTTTTGGAAAGCAATACACGCCCCATATTCAAGACTTTTGGGCTAACTACCAAGATGATAAGGAGGTGCGCATGAGGCACTACATGTGTATGACTGCTCAGTTTGTGAAATCAATCAATCTATTCCTAGTGCCCGACCAGGTCTTGGAGGATGATGACACCATTCTGGACCCCAAATTTGATGTTGTGGCTAACTTGCCACTAACACTGATAGACTGGAATGAGGAGGTCAATGACCTTGATATTATAACCAAGCCCATGGAAAATAGAACCAAGTAATGGGTTGATGCCCAAATCACTCAGCTCAAGCTGCAAGGAGTTACACTGACATATGGTGAGCTCGAGGATGAACTCAAGAGTGACATCGACAATGAGGCAACATCTGCTCTGACTAAGGAAACCCCAAAATCTACTTCGATGACGCAATCAAGAAAGAGAAAAGAAGTATCAGAGCGACAACCCAAGCCTAAAGTATACTCCAGGAAGGTTATAGAAGGAGAATCTTCTAAAATGGAAAAGAATTCAGGAGGATTTACTAAGATTCCAATAGTTCAAGAGGACCTACAACATGAAGGATAGGAAGAGGCCGAGCGCCCATAGTCACAACCTGCCACCTTTGCTCCTAATCGTGCTACCATTGTTGCTACTACTCTGCCTCCTGCATTTCAGGCACTACCCGTCTCATCTCCACCCGCCGTGGACATCTCTGTCCACCTTGCTTCCACCTCGCCAACAGTCCCAATTATGGTGCAAGATTCCTCTTCCACCACAACCTCTCTGCTATCGCCCTCCTCACTATCTCCCTCTATTGCAATTCCCTTAGCTACCACAACTACTATGCCTTCTCTCACCCTACTAGAAGCGTTTGCAAGGCATATGCAAAAGATACCCGTTGAATTCTCTGGGGTGTTAATGAATCCTGTTGTACAAGTTGCAATGGCTCAGGATATTACTAGCCTCCCTGTCCCTCCTCTAATAGAGCCACCGAAAATGGAGGCTACAATGCAGATATCAGAAGAGATGGAGAGATCTCAGAGAGAGGCCACCAAGGGAATAGCTAAGGAATCTAAGGATCCTTTTAAGAATAACTATTACGAGCACCCTGAAGGTAGAGTAAATGTGACTATAGATGAAGTAGCTTGCAAAGAGGAAAGGGAGTCACAACCTTCAAAGGAGGACACAGAGGCACTCAATAAAAAATATAACAATGACATGGGAATACGACGTGTTGTTCAGATGATAAATAAGTTCTAAGATTTGCAAAAGCAGCTTACAGACATGGAAAAGACGTGTCATAGATTCACTGAGCTCTATAAGATTACATATCCTAAGATCGATAGCATCCTTAAGATGCCAGAAGGGACATGGGAAAAGGAATTGGTGCTTGTTAAATATGATCACTAGCTTGTAGAGATTTGTTGAATGGGCCTTGATCATAGAAAGGAGGTATTGAAAGGAGTCTTCCAAGATATTGAGCTCGAGCTCTAGTGGGTTATGAAGCATCAGACCAACAATGAATATTATCTAAAGACGATGACTGACTATGACATGCTTACCCTGGAATTGGACCCTGAAAAGATCAAGCCACTCTTCCACAAGAAGATGGAACAAGGGGCAGTCGATGTATTGTCACCAGATTTCATGGATTTTGCTGTGAGGGCATTCGTCTGATCGAAACGGGTCATCATGGACACCCCTAAATACACAAAGCATTGGGAACAAATCATGAAGAGGTTCAAGAAACATACTTTCAGAATCTCCAATCTGATACCCTAGAATGGGACAAGCTTCAGGAGTTGATTGGTAAATTTGTTGAGTACGCCAATATTCAGAAGAATGAGTGAAAATCAATGATCGATAATGAGTTCCTGGCAGTATAGTTGCAACCAAAGGGCAAGTCACTACAGGACAAAAGTGTTATAGTGTCAAGGCACTATAGGACAAAATGGGGAAAAAGACAAGAATATATTTTATATTAGTAAATTTTGGGGTAGGTGAAACCCTAATATAAAATGAATCTTGGCCACACAATGAGAATTAATCTTGGCCATTCATTCCACTTTTGGGAAACTATAAATAGGGGGTCTTCTCTCATTTTCAAAAGAGATTTGAGTTGTTGTAATGACATGCTACATAAATTTTAATAGAACTTCATTGCTTTTGGTGGATTCTTGAGTTTCTCTCATGTTGCATGATTCTTCTCCTCATGTATGATAGATTTAGATTGCTTTAGTTTGTTGTTCTAAGTGTTTTCAAGTAGTTTTGTTAGTTTAGTTGATGTTGTCCATTGATCTTGAAGAATGCCATTGTGTTGATTCTTTCCATGTTCATGCTTTTTGTTGGTTATTGATGATAAGCAATTATGTAAAGCTAGTCTAGACATAAATTCAATTGTTGTGCCTAAGTTTCATCTTTTATTCATGCTTTATGGTGAATGAACAACTGAAAATTTGCAAACCTTAGAAGATAGCACTAGTTTCATAATTCTATGTGTTTTGGTTAAGTTGAACTCAGTTATAGGAAGGTTGTCCACTATAGCATTCTCCATTATCACTGTTCATCGATAGTTGTAGGTCTAGGAACTCTTACCTCCCTTTTCCCTTTTGACCTTTATTTGAAATAGTAGTTTAGGAAAAGTTCCAACATCATTGTAAAGCCAAATCTAATGTTGTATATGGAGTTTTAGACTCTTGTTTTGAACTTGCAGCAATTGCATATCACTCTTGAAATCTTAGAAACTCCATTTGAAGATCTAATCTCCTTCCAACTTAACAATTTTCCATGCCCCTTGTGATTGCCAACAAAACACATAAATCCACTGAGTTGTTTTTGCAAGTCATGACCTGACACCTGAGAGACCGTGGGGTAATTTTCTGCAACTTGTTTGTAGGGAGTTTCCTTTCAAGAGAGGTAGTACACTTGTGTGTTGCCTGTGTTGATAAGTGCAAAAACACCCATCAACAAGAGTCACACCTCTTCTTTATTAATTCCTTTTAGAAGAGTCAACTATTCCTTTAATCCCTTGGTATGAAATATTAATTTAATTTTAATTGAAATATCCTTAGTTCCAAGGGATCGTTGCCCTTAGAAGCACTGCTTAAATGATTTCCCTTTACCAATATAATTGCTACTCATTAATGTTAATCTATGCTTCATGTGAATTTTTGCCTTTATACTTGAGTGTTGCCTTTTCATTAATTGATGCTCCCTTTTTTTGAAAATATTAGTTAGGTATATCACTCCCCAATTTAGGCAATTGCATTCATTAATATATGCTTTTTATCCTAGGCAACAAAGTGTAGTCAGACAACATTGATGGTCAGTCCAAACAGATAATGATTTAAATTTATTTAACAATAACATGGATGCCACAAGAGGAAGCCATCCCTATGAATTAAAATAATATTTTAATTCAAAATTTCTAATGGATTCAACCCCATATAATGTAATCTACTCGTTGCACTTCCATTTTTTGGCAGGGATATGACAAATACACTTGTAGTGATGTCTATGAAATTATGAATGAAATTTCAAATTAAAATATGAATTAGAATATGAAACAAGTTAAAAAAAATTAAAGAAAAAAAAAACCAATCATAAAATCCTACCTTTTACTTGAAAAATCCTCCCAACTTGATGTAGAATCCCTCTTCTAAGATTCTTCCTCTTCTTCTTGCTCCTCAACTTTCTTGCACTTCCACTCCATCACTCTCACTTTTTTGCTTCTCTTTAACTTTGATGTTGGAATGAATTTGTGAGTGATTGTGAGGATTTGAGGGGGTATTATAGGGTTTGGGAGGGTTGGGTGGTGCCCATTGGCCATTAGGATTAGGGTTTGGGTGATCAAATAAAAAAAAGAGTTTTTTTAATATTTTGGGCAATTTTTGGTCCTACCCGTTGTGGGAGACACTTGGGCATCCCCCTATCCCAAAAACGTCCCAGGCATCCTGACAATGACTGGGAGGAGGTGGCACTCTGGTGGGGGGACTATGTCTCCCGCATGTCCCCACATCTAGAAACGTGGGGATTGGGTGGGGTGTCTCCCCATGGTACACTAAATATTTCCAAGACTTTTATAAATGTCTCATCCTAGTTAACAATTTTTTTCTCAATGTGAATACTTTATCTTGTCTCTTGTTATTTGAACTAGGTTTATGCTATGAAAATTCTAATATATTACCATCTTAACTCATTTTATTCGACAAAATTGAACCCAATTTCAACACTTCCATTATGTCTTTTAGGAGTTGAACACATACTTCTATATGAAAGCATCAACACTTGAACTAATACCTTTCAATGAAATTATATATTTATTGAATCATTTTTCCTATACTACTTTATAGCTAGAGAGACAAATAGGTGTGTGTTCTATTGATTAGAAGATAGGGTATGAGAAATGTTGCATCCCTTCATAGTTTGAGAGGATTAGATGAGATTAAGTATCTTTCACATCCTTATGCCAAAATGAAATCTTGCACGTATCATGTACTTGTTTAGAAAAAGTTTTCTTTGTGTGTCTAGTTTGAGAATTCAATTCTCCAAACTATTTTATTGTATGATTTAGATTTCATATACATGGTTATGACTACAATTATTTGCATAATTTGAACCATTTATTGGATTAGATGACTAGTGAGTGGGTTAAAGATTTTGGGGAAGAGTTGAGGGTTAAATATGTCTCCCCTTCATTCTTTGCTTATGGTGTAGGTGAGTTGGCAAGGCTTGATATATTCCTCAACTTGGTCATGAGAGGAAAACCTGTTGCTGCAAAAATTGAATCCAAGTGAAAATTTGAGCCTTGGTTGTTTGTATGGAAGACAACATTTCAACCACTTGAAGTCTAGAATACAATTTGACAGACATAAAATCAAATTTTGAAATGGATTGATCACAAAATTTGCATGGAGTTAGGTTGTGACATTAATTTAGATTTAGTATACCTTTACCTTAAGCTTTTACCTTTCATTATTGACAAGTTAAAAGGAAATGTGTTTCATGTTCTACTTGATATTAGTTACACATACAATGCGTAGATTTTGAAGTTGCCTACATCTTTTTTTGTAACATTTTGGTGACTCCACTATATACACAATAGTAGCCATTGCAAGTTGGACATTGTTTGCTTAATTTCATCTAGGTAGTCCATTCCTCTACTTCTACACTACTTTTATCCTCAATCTTCTTAGTTTGGTTAGATGAGCTGACATTTTTTCCTTGTATCATTGTTTAATTGTGTCTCTATGCAATACATTTGAATTTTGGTTCATGTGAATAAATTTTGAGGGTGCCCTTGTTTGAGTAATTATGCCAAGAGGTGTAACTATAGTAGGGGGAATAGCATTTGATGTTGTAGTGATGAAAGAAAAACTATTTAGAGCTGACATTTATTTTTTAAATATAAGACATCAAAATCTTAAAATATATATTGATATGAAACTATTAAAAAGAAACAAACAATTATATTAATATTTATATTTTCTACATTGTTCAAAGTAAAAATAAAACAAAAGAATTGCTAAGCAATAAATGGTGACTTTTCCAAAATTAACATTAAAAGTTACAAAAGTAATACAAGTGTATTGTACCAAAAATAACTTGTCACAAAAATAAAATAAGTATATTACCAAAAAATAACTTCTCAAATAAAAAAAACGTAAACAATGAAAGAAAATGTGAGAAAAACTATTTAAAGCCAACATTTATTTTATATATAAAGACATCAAAATTATAAAATATATATTATATGAAACTATTAAAAAATCACATATAATTATATAACATTTTACTACACTTTTCAAAGTAAAAACAAAATTAAAAAAAATAGTGAAGTAATAAATGACGACTTTTCCAATGTTAAAATTAAAGGTTCATACAAAGATAAAACAAGTGTATTGTCAAAAAATAATTTTTAAAATTAAACAATGTACAATAAAATAAAATAGTTGTAAAGTAAAACAAGTATATATCTTCAAAATACTCTATAAAAAATAAATTTAAAAAATGTAATTAAACAATCAAAATAGAAATTTGTTATCCACTTTTAAATAATTGAAAAAATAAATAAAAAATCATTACACATGAAAATAGAAAGTAGATTTTTCCTTGATTTGCTAACGATTTATTAGATGGAAAAAACAAAAAGTAGATTTTTGTTAAAGAGAAAGTAGATTTTTATTTTAACAACTTACCTCATATCCCCATGTAGCTGCTTAACTCCATTTTTTGCTTAAATTTAAGCAGCAGGAGTGTTACCATGCATAAATTTTATTGTTGGGAAAGGATAATTTGGAATATTGTCCTATTTTAATGGAGCAGCTACTATCTAGGAATTGAAAATAAGCTGTGGAAAAAAGTGGGGGGCTGGAAATAAGCAGTAACTGCATATTGCTAAAAATCCACGTGGCTCCACAAATTTGTTTCCCTCTTTTCTAATATTTGCTTTTATTTTCATTTTTCTAATTTTTTATTGTACAGAAGAAATTTAAGCTGGCTGCTTACAAATAAGTAGAAAAATTAAACATTCATGGGGCCATCATCTCCACAAATAACTCGTAAATAAGTTGACCAGTGGCTGCTAACCAAAATAAGCTAAACAGTTGCATGGGGACTTTCCCTTAATGGAACAAAAAAATATTGTAATCAAACAATGAAAATAAAATTTTGTAATATTGTGCTTTGAATCTTTATTATTTGGATCCATCTACCTCCTTTATTGTAATCAAACAATGAAAATAGAGTTTTGTCATATTGTGCTTTGAAAGAAGGGTGCAAAAGGAAAGAAGCATTATTTCAGGTAATGAATTGCCGAAGTTTTGGAATTCTACAGGAAACCATCAGAATTCTAGATTTTTACTTGTGGAAATTTTTGAGAAAATTCATTTGTTGTAGAGCCCTCACAGTCTAGATTGCAAGTAAGGAAGAGATATTTTTATGGAAGCTTCTTTAGGAGGATATATTGGTGTACGTAGTGCACTAAGTACTATTGATGAAAAGGGAGACTCTCCCTTTCAAATCTGATGACAAAACTTCACAAAACACAATACAAGAAGGCTGCAAATACATATAATGAGAAGAAAATAGAAGAGAAATCTGAAAGTTAATTCATATTCAAATATGCAAAAAATTTACATCAAACTGAAACACATGGGCTACCTGCAACAAATGTGTCTTCAACAATCTGGCACAATTTGGCAGCATCTGGGTATGCAAACTCTATTTTTCCAATAAGCAATGAGGTCCAATGCATGTGAACTTTCTCTTGGGCGCCTAAACTGATGTCCAATCAGATTCTGGTTGTTTATAACATCTTACACCTCTTTACATATTCCTCCTCTCGGTTACAATTTTGCATGCAAAAACATGCAAAGACATGCAAGATTCCTTTTGCAGCCCATCTTATGACAACATATGACACCTGTACATGCTTAATTTTGGTTTGGTTGATCAGTGAAAGAAGTTTTAAAGGCAGGGCAAAGGTGGTATGGATCCATTAGGAAGGAAGAGAAAGGGAGAATGGCTATTGGTGAAACTAAATTGAAACGCTTAGCTTGTTTATCCAATGATGGTGCTTCTTTTGTTTATCCAATGATGGTGCTTCTTTTTCATCCTTTGCTCCACCTCTTTCATTTGAAGAATGCACACAGCAAAGAAAGCGGCATAAGGAAAAGATAATGGATGAGCAGTTGGGCTCTCCGAGTTTGCATCTTGCAGCAGCTGCCACAGTTCCCCATCCAAGAAGGAGAGGCTTAAAGAGAAAAGTCGGTTGCATTGATGCTGCCACTCAGTTTGGCAGGAACAAAAAGATTGAATCTGATTATTTTATGGGTCAAGAGTTGGAAAAAGGGAAATTTGGAGTTGTCAGACTTTGCAAGAACAAGTCCACTGGAGAAGAGCTGGCATGCAAGACATTACCCAAAAATGGTGAAGAAAATGTCGAACTGGAAGTGGAGATTATGCAACACCTTTCTGGTTATCCCAGTGTTGTAACACTGTGTTTTGTGTATGAAGATGGAGAGTCTTTCCACCTTGTAATGGAGTTTTGCTCTGGAGGGCGCTTGCTTGACTCGATGTCTAAGAGTGGATGTTATGCAGAGAATCAAGCTGCAAATTTAATCAAACAATTGGTTGCAGTAATTAAATACTGCCATGAGATGGGAGTTATTCATCGAGATATAAAACCTGATAACATTTTTTTAACTAGTAATGGATGCTTGAAACTAGCTGATTTTGGTTTGTCTGTGCATGTTGCAAATGGTATGACTTTCTGAATGTATCGAGAATAGAGTTTAATTCTTTTCATGAAGCCAATACTCTGTATACTTTAGTAGAACCATTGGTTTTTTCCATTTTATAAGACTTTTTCACATTTAATGCAGGTCAACATCTATCAGGTGTGGTGGGCAGCCCTCCATACGTTGCTCCTGAAGTTTTGGCAAGGACATATTCAGAAAAGGTGGATGTGTGGGGAGCTGGTGTCCTCCTCCATGCCCTCTTGATTGGTGTGTTACCATTCCATGGAGAATCTGCTGAAGCTATATTTGAGGCAATAAAACATGTGCAATTGGATTTCCAGACTGAAAAGTGGAAATCAGTGTCTGGACCTGAGAAGGATTTGCTGTCAAGAATGCTTTCGAGGGATGTTAGAAAGAGACTTTCTCTGGAGGAAGTTTTGAGTATGTAAAGCTGCCTTCATATTGAGCTTTGAAGATGTTATCCGCCTTGTTATCTTAATATTTACAATGATGGTGCAGTTCCAAAATTTAAAACATTTGAAGGTGTTACATTTTTTTAAATTCCATTATGTGCTGCTGCAGGGCACCCTTGGATAATGTTCCATACAAATCCTGATGTGCTGCTGCAGGGCACCCTTGGATAATGTTCCATACAAAACCTGATGTAAAGTTGCATACACCTCCTGTTAATGGTGATCGATTTAAGCAATTAACATTAGAAACATCTCCAAGTAAATCAGGGAGTAAACAAGAACGAGAAGACTGTGATCTGGTAGATGTTCTTGTTGCTGCAATCTTACAGATAAGAATATCTGAGCCTAAGAGGAGCAGACTGTGCATGCCTTTATGTTGTACCCCAGGAGTGCTCATCTAATTTACAAACCACCCTGTGTATAGCATTTTGATATAACTTTGACTGTAGAAAATGTGCTAACTGTTGAAGATATCCTGACTGTTGCTGACTCACACTGGTTGTTATTTACTGATCTGGTGGCCAAATGAATTTTGATACTGTGAGAGTAACTAATGGAAGCTTGGAAGTTTTAGTGGATAAAATTGGTCTGAACAGGGATTGAATCCTATGTTAATGTCTCAGCCTGACCTGCACTGTGAATTGTTGTTAAGCAATTACTGATATTAATCTGTGTACAGCATTCTGAAATATATGATTTTCTGTATATATTTTTTTCAAGGAAGGGCAAAAAAACAACCCAAAATTGAGTATTCAATTCGCATGGTTAACTATCAAATTTTTGTTATAAAAATGCATAAAACTTTATTGATAGATAATAGCAATTACATCTGAATTTATAGAAATGAGGAAGCGGAGAACATTACAATGTAATACACTAACATTCCCCCCTTATTACATCGTTCCTACAAATGTAATCCCTAAAAAACTCTTATTCACTTTGCCAAGGGACCCCCTCTTGAGCCTTACAAAAAAAAATTGTTGATTACAAAATGTTTATACATCTTTGTGAAGATCTTTCTTGAAGAAAACAAATCCTGAATCAAGCAGAGCTCCATCAAGCTGTCTCTTAACCCTCGTAAAGGTGTAGCCCCTAGCTGAATTCCCAAGTTCTTCTTCCTCCCATGAACTCCCGAATCACAGATTCCAAGAATTATTCAACAACAATCCATATTGAGCTCTCCAAACACATGGATCCATCAAGTTGTTTGGTGACCATCATAAGGGTATAATTCGAATCACAGCCTCAAGTGCTCGATGGAAAACCATCCATATTGAGCTCTACACTAAACCCCTTACCTGTCTCCAAAAACAAAACTTCACAATATATATAATTTCAAATTTGTCAGCAACAACAAGGAAAAGCAAAAAAACTAAAGCCAAAAACGCTTCTCATACAAAGCATCATCTTAAAGCGAGAAGCTAATTTGAGATGATGGAAATTCCTCCACCCTTCGGTGCCACCAGCCTCCAATATGACCCTATTACACTTTATCCATTTAATATCTTGTTAGATGAATCTTTGGAGACCGACCCTGAACTGAATGACATTTATAATGTTCATTGCAATAAGTAGAAGATCAACAACTTGCAACCATATAGTCTAACATTGACAACGATAGTGGGAATGACAATAGTCTTACTAGTATCTAGACCCGTCATTAGAATTAACACCTCCTCCTTGGAATAAAAACTTCAATAGCAAGGAACATTATCCGATAGTCGATCTCCATTTTCTTACTCCTCTCGCACAATATTTTTGAACCTTTGATACTAAATTGATGCCATAAGCAAGCCCTTCAAACAACTTGTATTGCAGTGACTTGGCTTGTCCAATTGCATTCAGTTACAGAGGCATGGCAATCATACGGCTTTAGGATATTAGTGACTCATACTCATGCTGGATTCATTATAAGAACAATTTAACTTCTGATATATACCAAAATAATTTGTCCCTTCTCCAATGTTACTCATTTGAGGAGATTGATCTAGTAGGCACACTAGCCACATTGAAGTGGTTTCATCGCCTTGCAATTTCTAAATTAGTGAAATCCATTCATGTTCAAATCACTCTATGTTTATGATTTTAAATCATAAATTTAGCATTCATGCCTGTTCAAATTATTCTATGTTTATAATTTTATGATTTTAGATCATGAATTTAGAGAAATCCATATTTGTTCAAAATTGACCATTTCATAAAAAGTCATTACCCCATTCATTATAACACAACATTACTCCAACATTCAATTATATTTATTAGCCAAAAAAAAATTCATGCCTATTTGATAGCACATTCAACAAAAAAAAAATATGATTAAACTATCTTCAATAATGAAATTTTCTCACTTCCTATGTATTTCTTACAAAAATCAAATAATGTTTTTTTACTCTTCTTGACAAACGAGTAACTTTGGTACTTAAGATAAATGCACTGGTGTTCTCATTGCTAGAATATGTGAGGAACCTTAAAAACTAAAAAAATTCAAAGCATACCCTCTTAGACATATTCCCTATACTTTTTGAATATTATATTAAGCTTCAAGAAATAAAGATACAAAATTTGTTAAGGACTCCTACATCTACGAGGAAGTGTACTACCCTTTGGGTTCCAATTGAGTATTTCATTAGTTATATTATTTTTAGTATGTTTCTTAGAGACTTTGATGATGGAAGGACATCAACTTCTAAAAAAAAATGAAATAAAAAACAAAATTCAGTCCAAACAAACATACCAACCACCCAATGACATACATAAGATACATATGAGTAACTTTCAGTCACATGCTTTTGTTAGCATGAAAATATGCCTTGCTTAGTATTACATAATAGTAACAGTCCTTACTATCTTCTAATATTTAAAACACACCATTACATCATTATGCCCTTTCATAACAAGAATAAGCAAATAAATCTTTATATATGTAAATATGAATATAATTTATTATGTATAAAAAATATTTTCTTCAACACACTTCACCTTAAATACGATAATACTACTACTAAAACAATTAATGATTCATAAAGGTGTTGAATAAAACTATACTTAAACACACTACACCTTGGATTTAAAGGGCCCATTGCTGCTATAGAATTCAGTATGGATCAAGGATAAGAACCTAAAATTACTCTTCATTGAAGGCTACACATATAGGGGAGAGGACCCAGTTGTTTCAATAGTTGTGATAGTAGTTGTTTATATAATGCCCAATATTTTTATCAATATTAGACCGATAGTTGTGACTTTAAAGTGGTTAGTGTTGATGATGAGTACCCATAATTAAACAAAATGTATTCCTTTTATCTAAAAAGCAACCAATCATGTGATTCCACATCAACGCTCAATAAAACATGTCGTGAATGCACAAGTATTGGTCTCACTTTTTTTTTTGGGCCTTTTTGGACACCTTGACAAAAAGCATGTTGATGTGGCATCATATTTGATGATGTGGCCCTAAAACCTTAGTTATAAGCAAGGGACTTGCCAAGTAAGTTGTTGTAAAAAATTGGGAGTGATTTGAAATTTCCATGTAATTAGAAGCACGAAGTTAGGGTGCTCAACTACTGAGTCCTCTCCCCTATTATGCACACACATAGTGCAATTATAACACATGGTTTGTGAATAATGTTATGACTCTTCCAATAATACCCTTTCCTTCAATCAAAAGAGACAAATCTAGACACAATGTTTGCAATAAACAAGAGTGCAAACAAATGTCATTGCAAGTAAGCCCCTTGGTGATAAATAATTATTTGGCCAATACATACAAATCAATAAAATCATTCAAGCCTTATGTTGTGGAGGTTTCAACTTATATTTTTGTTTAAATATAAGTAATAGTTATAAAAGCCATGACACATTTTGACCTTTAAGTACAAAACAATCTATGTATAAAGATATTATTTTAAAATATATATTTAGCTATGCAAAAATTATTGGTGTGAATGTGGTACTTTATCTAACTAGTTAGATTTTAGGATATGTTCATAGTGTCTTTAGTCTTAAGCTTACTTACGTTACTTTTCTCTTTATGTCTCATTTCATAGGATTTAGACATTTGGAAAAATCTTGTATGCTTTAGGGAATTTCCCTTGCTAATATTACAAAATTTATTTTCATTATTTTACTATAATTACTTTTTTAAAACATTAGAGTTTTTTCATTACAACTCTAATTTGTGGAAGGTTCCTTTGGATTTTATTGATAGATTGGTGTACATATGGGCTCACCATTTCTCCAACATAGTATCACCCCCCAAAACAAAAAAGAGAAGCTCTTTTGATTTTTTTACAACTATAAATAAAAAAAAGGTTTACTTCAAGCTAATTTTCTATGTACCTAACAAATAATCTAGAAAAACAATTCTAGTGGTTGTGTAGATCACAAAACTAGCTTTTCAACAACTATTCTTTTGTCATTTTTGACATTGCAATCCCAAGTTATGTCCAATTTTCTACAAGTGCTTCAAAAAGATTCCAAGGGAAAAATAGGTCCCTATTGGTTAAGGCCCTATTCACCCTCATGAGTAGATGCTAAAGGGAAAGGGGCTTGTGCTAGCTAAAGAGCCCTCAATCACCAATGTAACTGGGTTGGTAGAGGGAGTTGGATTGGTGGAGAAGTGATGAAATTGTTGATGATGGTAGTCGCTAGAGGTGACACCACCAAAGTGTCTTAGGGTTTTAACACATGGCTTGGGGGTGGTTGTTCTAGTTGCGGACCGCTTATGAGTAGTGATGCTTCAAAATTTGTTGGTGTAAGGGATTAGATTGTGGATGACTAGTGGATATTAAAAGTTTTCATTTAACCTATAAACTAGCACTTGCACCAAAAGGGGTGCAAGGGTTACGTCAATAGAAAAGTATATGTAAGTTAACATGCTAAGAAGGTATATTCTTTATTGTTACTAATGTCATTTATTCCAACTATATCATATACAAACTTTTGGAGAATATGTTATTTATATATCACATATATTGGCATTCATATACATATGAAGGCAATTTAGCAATGCATTTATCTAGACCCCAATCCTAAAGATGAATAGTAATATAATTTTCTTCAAAATCTTTGATGTATAAAGAACTTCTTTCAGCAAATATTATAGGTTTCAAAGCACCCAATGTTACAACCAAAATAATTCAGATTAGCTTTAGCTCTAGCATTTTCAATTTCCTCTCTCTACAAATAACTCATTCTATCCATGCTTTCTTTGTTCCTTTAATCATACTAAATTTGTACTCTTGATAGAGCAATGTGTTTACTATTAATATCCATTCAAATTCAAACCTTTCATTTATAAAATCTTAGAGTGGCATTTTTATTTCATAGTTTCTCAAAGTTTTATGATCATATGCTAGCACATTGGAATTTTTTCATGGCTAATATAGATGCTATCTTATGCTAATAAGAAAAACTCATGATGTGTTCAACCTAAATAAGCACACATATCATGTCCTTTCTCTAAGAAAACATTTTTTTCATTAATAAATCAAATCCTTCATATATAATAAATATGAAGGAAAACAACTATAAACACAAACCATTGCCACAAAACCTTTTTTCGATCTTATAAATTCCCAAAAAATAAGTTCACAAAAGATCAAAAAATTGGGACAAAAATTCACAGCCCCAAAACATATGCTTTATGTTCAAACCTCTTTTGCATTCCACATTAACTACCACAATGCTGGATTCCATTGGCCTTTAAAATCACCACCGGTACTGCACATTCATATAAAGGGCAACATATATCTCAAAAGGCCACTGCCAATTAATCAACCTCCACAAAATTGGAAGAGGAAAATAAGCACACATATCATGTCCTCTCTTTGAAGAAAACATTTTTTCATTAATGAATCAAATCCTTTGTATATAATAAATATGAAGTAAAACAACTGTAAACACAAACCATTGCCACAAAACCATTTTTCTATCTTATAAATTCCCAAAAATTAAGTTCAGGAAAGATCAGAAAATTGGGACAAAAATTCACAAATGCAGTTCACTCCTAAAACCTACAGTTTGAAGGATAACAAGAGAAGAAAATCATTCACCATTTGATAAAAGGAAATAATCCCTGTTGAATCCAATGCAGCCCAAAGAGGCACTACCAAATACAACCTTATCGCTATTGAATCTGATAGCAATATCTCAATTTGACATGATGTGGAAAATACCTCCTACTTTTTAACCTTATGTTCAAAAAATGTTTTCAACATACAGAAAAATAGTCTACAAAAGACTGCAACGGCTGCCAACACTATAAAGATTGCCCACAACCACAATTACTAAGGAGAGAACAGTTGTAACCAGTCCACCATTAAAGAAGAAATCAGCAAAAGGGTGCATAGTAACTAATAATTTATCGGCTAATAAATATCGACTAATATGAAACATTTAAAGAAGTTTAACTCGATGGAATTCAATTTTAACTTTCATCTTATAAAATAGATGTCCCTAATCATTTAAAAATAAATAAATAAATCAAATCAAATCCACCATATCTTATAAAAGAGTTAGTGTTGAACTTTTGGGGCTATGGCAATAAATCTCTATTCATGGTACAGTTAAACCTAAAATTTGGAATAGAACAATGCTTTTTGAAAATCGAACATTCAAATCAAAATCTTGCTCATCTGGAACTATTAAATACATTTTGCAAGGATTATAATTTCATTTATGAGCAGCAAAAGTTAACAGTTTTAATATTTTGTAACCAAATGGTTTTAACTAATACCATCCTAATAAGGTACCGCTATAAAGTCTTATTTGTTTCATGTGGTATTTACAATTTACTTCCAAAGTATTAACAAAACAAAAAATAGAAATTGGGCAAAAAAAAATCATGTTTCAGAACTTGCATTAACAAGATTATAACAGTTGTGCTTAGAACATTAAATGTATGATAAAACACCTAAATTTATATCACTTATTCAAATATTGATTAGGTAAAGCCAGTTTATAATAAACAATTTAGCACAAAGGCTACATGTGTGGAAGACTGAACCAACTCAACTTAATAAAATATATAAATTTCTATCTTTGAGAGCTGAAGAGGTATGATTGGTTAAGAGTCTAAAGTCAAGTGGTTTCCACTGGATTGTCAAATCTTTCTGTGGATGTTATGTCCGCCTCATAACAAACTATTTGCCCAAATTAATCACATGTATATGACTGTAGGAATCATGAAAGTTCTACAATGCAATATAAGCACACTCTACCAATATGCATAGGATAATTTCCCTTGAGTTGCCACTTGGAGCATGATTTAATTTTAACCGCTTCACTGTGTAACTGGGTTAAATTTTCTATAGGTAATGTGCAGCGTGTTTTGGTGGTTTAGCAATTTGGAGCATGTTTGATAATGGATAAAATAGATAAATTCATACAAAGCACTGAAACCATTCAATAAAATAAATAAATTAAATGATTTCATGTAGCATATGAGTGGTAAAATATAAATACTGTAAAACAGGAACATACACTTACTATTTGTTGCTCTACAGTTCATTATTATTCTTCTATGAAGCGTTGTCCTGTGACCTTCTGCAGGTGTTATGGTTGTGTATTCAAATCTACTTATAGACGAGTTGGGCGGTGATCAAAGGGTCGCAAATGTAACCGACCGACTGCCCACAATGAACAACCTTTATTCCATTTACTTCAAAGATATTTACCAACCCAGGAGCAGTCAATTTAATCAAGTAAATTCATCTGCATTTATTGTAGCAAAGATGTACCGATGCAGAGAAATCGGATTTGATTTTGGAGATCCTATTGATCTTATCTACGAATTAAGTAGAATTCCAGCAGTGAACAAAATCTAGAAAGAGCGATACTCTGCATTTATCATATTGTCCTGCATAGATAATCTGTGGTTCACTTTCAAATTTCACTGAAACCATTACCGGTTTTGTGGGAAATTTCTGTTGTTTGCCAGCGTGAGACAGGTTTCGGTTGAAACCTCACACCATATATAGCCTATCGGCTAATAATAAAAATGGTGAGATCCATAGAAAACTCCTTGGATTTTTAAAAAGATGCTTGGACTTAAAAAAAATGTTTCAAAGGAGTACAAAAATGTTGCGACATAAGAAGAATACAAAAACTAAAGATTACCATTGGATTTTTATGCTCCTTGGATTTTTAAAAGATACTGGACTTAAAAAAATCTTTCAAAAGTAAGAAAAATGTTGCTACATAAGAAAGAATACCAAAAACTAAAGATTACCATTGGATTTTTATGCTCGGATTTTTAAAAGATGCTTGGACTTAAAAAATTCTTTTCAAAGAGTAAAAAATATGTTGCTACATAGAAAAGAATACCAAAAACTAAAGATTACCGTGGATTTTTATGCAAATCACTTTATTGCTGATGTAGATCCTAACAAAGGGGTATGGCATTGTACAATTTTGTATGATTGTATAGATATTTGCTCACAAAAATTGGCACCCTCTAAAAAAATACCTCAAATAAATTTTAAATTCTATTTTTAATGCATTGATAGGTGTTCCTAAAGTTTTTAAACATTTTGGATGCAATGGTGAGGCCTATTTTGTTCCAAGAATCTTCCTCTAATAATCTAAGGAAAAAAATCCTTTAAATTTAAGGAGTTTTCTTATTTTGAGACCTATTACCATTTCAGTCAGGTGCCACTTTGACTACAACTTGTAACACACCTAGCATTGATGCCGCTTTTTATAGATGATCTAGTTGGTGGGAATTATCTTGTATTTGACACACACGCATCTTGATATCACCTTTGTTGTTGATATTTTTCCCCAATTTTCCTATGATCCTCATGAGAGTCATTGCAAGACAACCAAGCAAATTTTGAGGTATATTTGGGGTAGTACACATTTTTGCATTCAATTCACATTAGGAGCTTCACGGATAGTAAGCTTCATCAAATTAGATTGGGTAGGTGATGTCAACTCACAAAATACCACTTTCAAAAAAAAAAATTCCTTTGGTTTTGCTCTAGTTGTGTGGTCTTGTACGAAGAAAATTGCCATTGCAATATCATGAACACTAAGGCTAAGTATTGCAATGCAATACTTTCCAGCTAGGAGGCTTTATGGCTTTGAAATATTATGACAGAGTTTATTATACCACCTGATAGTCCTACTCTTCTTTGGTGTAATAACCAAAGTTCCAGTCTCATTGCACATAACCTAGTTGAGCATTAGAGGATGAAGCACATAGAGATACACATGCATTTCATTCAACAACTTATCCATGATGACCATCTCTCCTTAGACTATTTTCCTATTGAGGAGTAGGTTACAAACATCTTCACTAAACCTTTGGTGTTGCCTTGTCATCTTTAGTTGTGATTGATGCTTGAGATGAATGAAGTTTTCCTTTGGGGATTTTTTAGAGCCTTCATTCCTTCACATTTTTACATCTCTCTTTTGGAGAATATTTTTCTGAGGTTTTCTCTTTTTCTCTGATTGTGAGAGATTTATTTATTTGTACATGGGCACCTCATCTAAATTAGTTTTCAAGACCAATGTCTTTCTCTTTCATGCATTATTTTAGTGCTTCCCTAAGTTGCACTTAAGAGGGTGTTAGTGTGAATGTTGTACTTTATCTAATTGTTTAGAATTTAGTACTTATTCACACCTTTAGTCTTAAGCTTACTTAGGTTGCTTTTTGTTTCTTGTCTTATTTCATAGAATTTCGACACTTAGCATAATCTTGTATGCTTTAGGGCTTTTCCCTTCCTAAAATAGCAAAGTTATTTAAAGATAAGCAACATT
>VDFB02023626.1:0-17668 GCA_007258455.2 Sequoia sempervirens
TCAAACAATTCAAGATGACACCAAATCTAGAGATAAAAAACACTAAATTCCTACCACAATGAAATTCAAAAAGGAGGTCCTCATTAAGGGAGGACCCATTTGCCACCTAGGGCGAATGGGTCCTGGCACTATTTTCTAGGACCATTCCTTCAGGGCATGAAAGAACTTTAAAAAACCAAGTAGAATCAACTGATAAAGGGCATCCTATAGAGGGAGGACCCATTCGCCACCTAGGGTGAATGGTTCCCAACACCAATTTCTAGGACCCTAATTTTTCCCAATGAATTGTTATGTAATTTAAATTGTGGGTGTCAGGATAGATATTTGAGAGGTGTCACAAATAAGGCTTAAATTTGAATTAAAGGGGCTAATTAACTCCAATTAACTACAATTAATTAAGAGGACCTTAGATAAATGTGAAAGTGTGTTACAACACTTTACAACACTTAAATAAGGTACACATTAGATTTTTATTTCATTAAAAAGGGGCCCATTATTGAGCAGTGGTGAACAGAGGAAGCATGAGAAAAGTGCAGAAGGGTATTGTTACAACACTTTGCAACACGTTTTCAAAGAAAAGAGTAAAAGGTATGTTTAATCAAATAAAGGGGCCTAGGAGCTGATGTGAATGGTTTGGCATTTACAACACTATTCCAAGATACCATTAAGTTAACTTAATGATAATTATTCCCAAATAAAGTAAGGAAAAAGGATACTTTTTCCATTACTACATATATACATTCAATGAGATGATGCCAAATATTGAATAGACCATAATAGGACCAAAGGGTGGATGCCATGAAGCCAAAAGATAGGAAAAATTCTCAAAATTAAGGATGTATTGTAATAAGTTAGTTATATTGGTCTATCTAAATAATTAGGATAACGGATAAAAATATGATAAGGAGGAAAGCATGACACCCCTCAATAAAGGGTCAATATCATTAAGGTTTGCAATTGATGTGATCAGATAAACTTATTTTTCCAACTCCTCGACATTTCCTCCATGAAAAAAGGTCTGGTGGGATCAATATGCCACCTTGGGTGTATGAGTCCCATCCACATGGGACCTATACACCACAAGTGGCTTTTGAGTCCCATTTGGCCCCTTTTTAGGATTTTGACTAGAAAATCAGGATTTTAAGTTCAAATTTCTTGAATGTCGACCTTTGGTATCTAATAAACATTAAATTAGATGGATTTCCTATATAAAAAAAGTCTTGAATCATTATTTCACTAATCCTTCATGATATCACCATAAGCCATCAAGAGTTAAGCATTCCAAGACTTCACAAGAGTGTCAAGAGAGTTTACAAGAGCATTTCTAAGGCATTCAAGGGAAAATTTATTCATCAATTATTGCAGCAATTCAAGATTCATTATCATATCAAGGTCATCAAGCATCAAGCATGTTGTTGAGCTAGTGTTGTGATATTGCATTTAAGATCCAAGATTAAGCATTGTTCTACACCTATTTCAAGATCTAGATCTACATCCTCCATGGATAGTTCATGTTATATTGCAAATTTACAAGACACCATTCAAGGTATCATTACTCATATTTCATGTTCCTATTTCATTATCTCATCATTTGGTTTAATTACCTAAAAGGGGTTTGAACAAGGAAAACCCATATTGCCTAAAAATCAACAAGTTTTACTCTCTCTACATGTGTGATTGTAGATCTAGGTGTCTTGGATCTTGAAGATCCTTTGAAGATGAAAGGTGGAAAATTGTTATTGCTTATGGTTTAGGACATAGAACAACAATCTTCTCCACTCTCTCATTCAAGGAAAACCTTAGAGATCTCAATCTAAGGTATGGTAAGGAGAACAAGATCATGCAATAAGGTTGTTCAATGATCTGATTAGAAAATAAAGAGGGGTTCACCACCAAGCTAGGGCTTGGAAAGATTATGGAAATGCAAAACCTAATATTTAAACTCAATGATATGCAAGGATTCACTAAATGAACTAGAAAAGAGTATAAATTTGAACATCAAACTAGGAAAACATAGAAATGCACCTGACAACCTGAACGACCTAAAATAAACTCTGAATGATGGAAATGCTACTTTTAGGGTACACTAGGACTCATACACCACTTCTAGCACATCAATCCTAGTCTAGGATTTCTAGACTAGAACAGGTTTCTGGTAGTGTAGATTTTGCATCTTCAAAAATCTATAAAATTTCTTGTAGTGGGACTCATACGCCACTTTTGGTGTATCGGTCTCATTCTACTTTTTTGGGAATTCTCAAGTCTAGATCTATGTTCCAATCTCTACTCTTCCTTCCCAAACTGATTTGTAGGTCTGAACATGCAAAATACCTACAAAATATAATATAGTGTTGATTTAGTTATATGGGGTGTTTTCCTCGATCAAACCCCTAGTTTAATAATTAAACCTTGATAGAAACAATGGATCATCAATGGAAATATGAATATAATCCCTAACCTTAAGTGTGTCTAAGATTATGAAACTAGAAATGCAATGCAACCATATTCTGATGTGCTAGAATGAGATTCATGTATGAAGCATAAAGATGAATGACTCACTTTGCAAGATCAGTGACCACCCCAATAACAAAGAATAAGACGTGTAGCTTCCTTAGGTTGAAAGTAGAGTGATAATGGAGGGTTGAATTACTTAGGAAACAAGTCATTAGGTGTGTTTTTATGGCTAGTTGCATCTCCCCAACCTACAATACATCATCATTCACCATAGGAAACCATAATCAACCCTTGACAATGCTACATTTAGAATGAAAGTGAGCTTGAAGACCTATAAAAACACTATAATGTTGCTCCAAGACTTCAAATTTGCTCACTACTTTCCCTTGAATGCTCTTCTGAAAGAATGCTTGAGTACTTGTGAATTCTTAGACTTTGAAATTGCTCTTCTAGACTGAAAATAATGACTTAGAAGCTTGTTTATACATGCATTACACCTAATTTATTGTTATTTAGATCTCAAAAGCTAACATCAACAAAAAATTTGAATTAAAAACATGAATTTCTCTCTCAAACCCTAAAAATGGGGCACATGAGACTCATACACCACTTGTGACATATGGGATGCCTTTCTGGGAGGGAATGTACATCCAAGGTGGCATAGCTAACAGATTTTCCTAGATTTTTGAGGGGTGGGCCAATGATGGATTGTTAGAAAGTGATTTTTGTGATTCAATGTTAGTATTTCGGTTTCAAAATAAGTCTGAAGATCTAAAATAAAAGGTCTTAGGGGCCTGTGTAGGGAATCCATAAGGGTTTTCAATACAGGAGGTGCTAAAATAAGTTCAGTAGGTGAAAGTACTGCATCTCAAATTGACCCCAGAATTATGAATTACGTCAACACTTAAGAAAAGCTGCAGTCTCTTCCATGAGAGGGAGCCTTTGGAATGAGGAAGAGAATGATAAACCACAAAAGAAAAGAGATGGTACGCTTCAGGCATTTTGGCCATTATTCTATATTGATATGATATTGATATTGGATACTCTATTTGAAATGAACAAGATGCAGATTATATGAGCAAGGTAGAAAACTAGATATAAGATGTTGCTTGATCTAACAACATGTCAAAACATGTGAAGACCCTATCTAGATGATTGTACATCTTGAGATAAGTTCACAGAAAGGACAACTCATCTTCTAAAGAGAGTCCTTGCATCCACCCGGTCGAGGGAAGGAATATTATCCCGACATTAAATGATTTATCTAATAATGCAACCCACAGGACTTAATTAATTAAATGCTGAACCCTAGGAATTGCTTATGTAGTGTAATAATTCATTTATTACGCTAACATCCCCCCATAAGTTCAACTTAGGGAGGAGAATGCAATGATTATCCATAGATGATGATGTTGATGATGGGTCCCGACTACGAGGCCATGTTAGGTACCCATATACATGAAGATGCAGAAAATCTCCCACAACCGGAGAAAAGGGGAAAACCCAGTGGGAACAAAACCCCTCTCCAAAAAGGAGATAAAAATGCAGAAAAATGTGAGATAGGATGGGGGGAATGGAGGACTCCAAAATACACCCCACATACACCATCCGTCACATGGATACAATAGAGAGACTAAATAGTCCCTCCTGAAGATGTGATCACCTACAAAGATGATGAGAGAAAGTGTCAGAAAGCGAGAATAGGAATGCAATGTCACGACTCTGGCACAACTTTGGTACTTCCTTCGGAAAAGAAACAAAACAAAGATAAAGTCGCGAGGAGGGTCTTCCATTCCATATAGGAATTGAAGGAGGACGGATGATGATGTCTCAACTTGCTCAAATGTTATCCCTTGCTGAGAGATAAAGTTCCTGAGGAAATCAATGAAGAGGTGGAAGCAGAGCTGAGGGATGATGTGAAAATGATCTTTGAACAATGTCAAGAGACAAATGTAAGGTGGGATGGCGGGTGGGACGGTGGCCAGGCCAGGTGGGGGTCCTCAAAACCAGAGGAAATTACGGAAACAAATCTAATGAAATTTGGAAATGCTAAAGAAGCACCATGTGTAATGAAGGATGAAGGGAGACATCGCCGGACGGAAATCTCTAAATAGAAGGAGTGAAATACCCCTCAAGAATGTTCTTAAACACGTAGCCAAATGTGATGCAACAAAGAGCCATCACGTGATTATGAGTCACAAAACTAAATGTCACGATGATGATGGTGGAAGCCTTAATCAATGACTCTAGACAAGGAATCATTGAATGTGAAGGGATACCAACTGTCTCTGATGATGAAGAAGCACTGAAAGGAACCTTGTCAACCTCTTCAAAAAGATCAAGGTACTCAAGTTCCTGCACAACAAGATCATCATAGGGAACTTGATCATAAGCATGACATTCTGAATCATGACCATCAGGGTATGGTGGAGTGTATGAATCTCCATAGATCTCCCAAATCTTAGTCCAAAGAATATGAGGACAATCATAATGATCAAAAGCATTCAAAACATTAGAATCAACTTGCATGGAAATGATCTCCAAAATAGTGTATATGCATCAACTCAAAGCAAAATCCTAAATTCCTTCACTTGGATAAGGAACTATACCAAATAGATAGGGCAACAAATCAATTGAATGAAGATGGTGGCAGATCCCATCTCGCCATTGCTGATAGTTACCCTTGTGCAACATAGTCAAAGGCGAATAATATGCAAGCCCCATAATGAAATTTCTCCGCAAAAGACAAAGGCAGTGACCTTCAACATAAAAGAAAGACTTCCAAATATGATGTACAACTGAAGTGATGCAACCCAGATCAAAAAATTCTTTTCCCAAGCTTCAGAATAACCAGGTTATTGATCAAATGCACCAAATTGAAAAAAATTGCATACACGAGTACCTGGAGCTAAAACTGATCAAGGGGCTAGAATGATGAAAAAAAGGTCTGAAATATCTCCTTAATGCTGCTGGAATTTCAAGATTTCGACAATCAGATGTGAAGATATTGGCCGTTCAGTCCAAAGTGAAGGATTGAATTCAGTTGACTGTAGATTTTTTTATGAGAAAAATTTCATAGAATAGATGCAACCACTGGAAATTCCCTTTCTGACGCTATATCATTTGCTGATTTTTGATATCCTGGGTGAAAGTTGTGATAAAACAAAAACAAGGCCTATTAGAGGCACTTTGCAGGCTATCAAGGGGAAAAAATTTGGCCCTCAGCTGCTAGCTCCTGGTCTCTAATATGACCATGGTGGAGAGTGCTGGTAAAAAGTGAGCACCGTCGAGTGAAGCGGCGGAGGGGCGGCTGTCGGGCGGTAGTCGGGGCGGTGCCGCTAGATGGAGCAGAGCATACAATCAGGCCGGGAAGCAGTGGCCGGTCGAGAACTTCCAGCAGGATACACTAACAGTCAGCAAGGAGATCATAGGCATCGGCAAGAGAAGCAACCAGTGACGGGGTGTCGAGCAGTCGGAGGATGGTGAAGAGCCCGACAAGTCCAATGGTCGGCAGTTTCGGTTGGCCGGAATTATCACCTACGCATGCTATAGAGAGTGGTGGGATCGATGGGTCTGACAAACAAGTACCCTCCTCCAATAAATGTGGCTGACGTGACTCTTCTCTATAGACTGCGATGGATAATAACAAAAAAAAATTGAATATTGCCAACCGGCAATTCAAAATGAATACAAATGTCGTTTGTATAAAATAAACCACAAAATATTTAATAAAATGCCGATGGATTAAATATTTATGCGACAAATGAAGAATATGTGCCCGATGAAGACTATAGCGTAGATTTAAAAAAATAAAACCCATTTGATGCCGATAGAGAAATAAAAATCCAGGTCACTGCGATTTGATTTTTTTTCTGAAACTATATAAAAACTCCAAATAATATTTTTTTGCCAAAACATATGAAATAAACCTTGATTTTTTTGAAAAAACAAAATGGCCTGCGTATAATTTTTTTTGCCTCAGAGGACAACTGATAGGATCAATTTTTTGTTGCAAATTGTACAGATAGCACGATTGATTTTGCAAACCCTAAAAATACCTTTGATGGCTCCTGGGTTGATGTATCTGATTTTGATGAATGGGTAGGTGATCCTAGGGTTTCGAGGCCTTCTGAAGAAAATTGCAAGCTCAGATCTGACTCTATCTGCTTCAGAAATCAGCTTGGTCCCCGGGTGGAGTCAAGTAGCCTTCAATGGAAACCTCCAGCCTGCAAGAATCTCGCACACCAACATTCTTGATCAAGGGTTGATGTTTCACTAGACAAGCTCTAATACCATGTTGAGATTATGGATGCATAGTCCTTAAAGCTGCAGTCTTCAATGGAGGACCTTTGAGCTAGGGAAGATGATCAACTACAAAGAAAAGTGTTGCAACTAGGCATGCACAATAGAGATTTTATATTGATATGATATTGATATTGGATATATTACAAATGAACAAGATGCCTAATTATATAGGCAAGAATGAAAACCTAAGATGCACAAGATTTTGCCATGTGTCTTGATCTAACAACATGTGAGCCCTATCTAGATGATTATTAAATGTTGAGATAAGTTCTAGAAGGACAACTCATTTCTAGAAGGAATCTTATCCCACCAATCAAGGAAGAGAATATTATCCCATTTATTAAATGATTTATCTAATAATGCAACCTAGGACTTAATTAGTTAAATGCAAGACCTAAGTTAACTTATGCTAGTGTAATAATTAATTAATTACACTAACATCCCCCCATAAGTTCAACTTAGGGAGGACAACACAATGATTATGCATAGATGATGATGTTGATGATGGGTCCTGACTACGAGGCCATGTTAGGTACCCATGTACATGATGATATAGAAAATATCCCACAACCGGAGAAAAGAGGAAAACCCAATGGGAACAAAACCCCTCTCCAAAAAGGAGATGAAAATGCAGAAAAATGTGAGATAGGATGGGAAGGATGGAGAACTCCCAAATACCCCCCACGTACACCATCCATCACATGGATACAATAGAGAGACTAAATAGTCCCCGCAGAAGATGTGATCAACTACAAAGATGGTAAGTGTTTGAAGATAGAATAGGATCCAATGTCGAAAAACTTGTCTCCCTTTCAGAAGAAACAAAACCAAATGCAAGTGTAGGGATGCTTCCCATTCCATATAGGAATTGAAGGAAGGAAGGATGAATGACGATGATGTCTCTAAACTTTGCTCAAATGTATCCTTTCATGAAGATGAAGATACCACAATCAATGAAGAAGGTGACAAGCTAGGACGATGTAGAAAATGATGTTGAACAATATCCAAAGACAAATATATGATGGATGTGATGGAGACTTGATAGCCCCCCTTGAATGAAGTGTCCTCAAAACCACTGAAGGAAGTTTGAAGCAAATCTAATCTTAGCTACTGATGAAACTTCAAGTCCTGAATGGAATGAAAGGGAAGAAGTATCGGATATGAAATCTATAAATAGAGGAGTGATACCCCCTCAAGAATGTTCTCCAAACCTATAGAAGTAGCCAAGTCAATAATGCCTGGAACAAAGCCATCCTGTGATGCCAAGTTTGAAAAAGTGAATGTGTCCTGATGGATGATGATGGTGGAAGCCTTAATCAATTACTTTGGACAAGGAATCACTTAATGTGAAGGGATACCAACTATCTCTGATGAAGAAGAAGTGCCAAAAGGAAAGTTGTCAACCTCTTCATAAAGATCAAGGTAATCAAGTTCCTGCACAAGAATATCATCATAAAGAACTTGACCTGAAGCATATCATTCTGAATCATGACCATCGGGGAATGGTGGAGTGTGTGAATCTCCATAGATCTCCCAAAGCTTAGTCCAAAGAATATGAGGACAATCACAATGATCAAAAGCATTCAAAACATCAGAATCAAATTGCATGGAAATGATCTCCAAAATAGTGTATCTACAGCAACTCCAAGCAAATTCCTGAATTCCTTCACTTGGATGAGGAACTATACCAAATAGATGTGGCAACAAATCAAGTGAATGAAGATGGTGGCAGATCCCATCTCAACATTGCTGATAGCTACCCTTGTGCAACATAGTCAAAGGAGAATAATATGCAAGCCCCATAATGAAATTTCTTCTCAAAAAACAAAGGTAATGACCTTCAACAGAAAAGAAAGACTTCCAAATATGATGTACAACTGAAGTGATGCAACCCAGATCAAAAAATTCTTTAACCTTATGAGAGAGACGCACATTTTCCCAGTTCTGATCTAATAGGAAAGCCTTCCTGGAGCATGGTGTAGGACTAGGACAGCTTGGGCCTGAGCCTGAGGCAAGTACCTACTCCATACTTGTAAGCACGTTATTATTGGCTGAGACACGAACCATAAAAATACAAAAGAACACGAGTAGCCATGTTGTTTGCTTCATACATGTAAGACTCTGCACATTCTTGTATGAACAATGCTAACAAAGATTGTTACGTTTCAATTAAATAATCACTTGCGAGATGATGATTGATATGGAGCCAACGCAATACTATGGCCAATTCATAGAGGGATTGATAAATTTAATAGTTGTAGGACTATGAGTTTCCTGTAAAATTACGCATTCAAAGTTGTATGGCATTGAGAACACGGAGGATTTTACCATCTCCTCTGAATTCAAATTACAAGCTTTTTACTTAGACAATTCCGTGTTAGTGAAGCCATGAAATAAACGCCAAAAACTAAATTTCGTTGATTTTTAGTACAGCTTAATTTAATTTAGATTTTGACTCAAGGACATAAAATATGTCGGTATCTTTTCAAAGTTGAAAGCATTATAATTGGTAGAGAGTCTTTATCAATATTCAAATAATAATATTTATTATTTCATAAAGTTTAATCAATATTGTTTAAACAATAGTCTTAGAAGTTATTTTATAGATATGATTGCATAACATTTTGTAAAACTTGAGGTTCATGATAAAATAGAATTGAGAGTTATTAAAGTTGGCACATTTCTATACGAGACTTACAATTAATTAAAGCTAGGTAATGTGCTTCATGTGTTTGATATGACAGTGGATGGTTTGGTATAGTTTAAGAACCAAGGTTGCTAGCTAGATCACCATGATTTCTATATTATTTGATTACCAACCTGAAATAAATTAATTAATGTGATGTGGCTTAAGCTATGGTTATTCCTAGGGGTGTGTTGTACCTTAACAAATTTATGTCTTAAAGAGCATCAGCTTTGGTGGAAACATAGTTTTGATTATGTCAAATCTACTGTAGAGTACTCTACAAGATTGTTACAACCTATGTGAATTAATCAAAAAGGTGTGTAATGCTGGGTCGGTATGTGTAGATCATGGTATGCCAAAAAGGGTAATATTTGTAGGTATGTGGTTGACGACCTTTCACCTGTTATAAAATTAATGAAACGAAAAAGGTTTTTAGAGGAGGATTTCTTTATTTCCAAAAAAAATATATAAATTATGATTTTAATTTTGAATTTACTAAATAATTATTATTCATTTTCTATTAGACCATAACCAAAAGTCCCTGATCGATAGGTTGATTGAACATCTATAACTTTCTTGTATCATATTTTTGAATCCAAATATGCACTCATCTATGCTTTACATACTATAGGATTAAAAAAAAAAGAAAAAATTAAATTTCATGAATTTTACCAAGTTAAGGTGGTATCGCATTGCATTGTTTTACATTTTCTAAAAGTTGTAATAAAAAAATTCATAATTAATTATTTAATTTGGAAAAAAATTATAAAATATACATCACATCCGGACATGAGTCCCTCTAATTTATATATAAATATTACAAAAAATATTATCATTTTATTGTTAGTGGCTCTATTGCATAATCTTACTTTATTCTTTTCCTAAAATTTAAGCAGTCACCGTGCATCGAAATTTCCAAATTTCACCAAAATAGATTTTATTTATTTTAAATAAACCTAGTATTTAGAAACTATGATTCAATTCTAAATTTATTCTTACATATTTTGAAATAATATAGATAACTTTATTCAAATATTTATTAAGGTTTAACATCATTTTTTCTGAATTTGTTACACTTAAGGCCGCTTTGGTATACTCATTATCCTCAAGAGACATGCTACAAGAAGCCTATTTTTAGGGCACAGAGGACTTATTCACCTTTAGTGGAGAATGGGTCCCTATTACTATTTCTAAAACTAAGATCTGGGTGGTTTTCCTTAATGTCTGCACTTTGAGATTCTCGGTTATCAGCTCCCAAAAACCTGTACTTAATTTTGTAGATTCAATTCTTTGTTCTTTCCCTTTGAAGGTCAACTTCACAACCTGTAAATCTATAAACACACATTCAAGGGAAGAAAAAATTGTTGATTGTTAGTGAATAGGGGTTTACCTAAGTGAAACCCCTTGTAGTTAATTAAACCAAATGATGAAATAATGTAATTGAAATGATGCAGTGTAGGTACCTTGGATGTTGTCTTGTAATTCAAATCTGCAAACTAACATGTAGTGGCAATGAAGAATGCAGATCTTGATCTTGAATAAGATGTGAACAATGCTTGCAAGTAGATCCTCAATGCTACACTCACAATCTTAGCTCAACAACATGCATGAATGCACTAAACTCTAGACATGATAGAATGATCTTGAATTGTTGCAATGATCACTCGATAATCTACCTTAAAATGCCTTTGAAAATGCTCTTGTGATGCTCTATGATTCTCTCTTAAAATTGCTAGAATGCTTCATAAACTTGCTATGATGTCTTGTAAAGTTGCTAGGTGAAATAATGTGAATTAACCCCTTACTTATACTAAACAAAGAGATTAGCCCCGAAATTCAAACAATTCAAGACGACACCAAATCTAGAGATAAAAATTACTAAAATCCTACCACAATGAATTCAAACAAGAGGTCCTCATTAAGGGAGGACCCATTTGCCACCTAGGGCGAATGGGTCCTGGTACTGTTTTCTAGGACCATTCCTTCGGGGCATGAAAGAACTTTAAAAAACCAAGTAGAATCAACTGATAAAGGGCATCCTATAGAGGGAGGACCCATTCGCCACCTAGGGTGAATGGTTCCCAACACCAATTTCTAGGACCCTAATTTTTCCCAATGAATTGTTATGTAATTTAAATTGTGGGTGTCAGGATAGATATTTGAGAGGTGTCACAAATAAGGCTTAAATTTGAATTAAAGGGGCTAATTAACTCCAATTAACTACAATTAATTAAGAGGACCTTAGATAAATGTGAAAGTGTGTTACAACACTTTACAACACTTAAATAAGGTACACATTAGGTACATTTCATTAAAAGGGGCCCATTAGGCTTAATTAATTGAACAAACCTTAGAAAAGTGTGAAAGTGTGTTACAACACTTTACAACATGTTTTCAAAGGACAAATTAAGGTATGTTTTAATCAAATAAGGGGCCCTAGAATGATGTGAATGTTTACAACACATTACAACACTATTCCAAGATACCATTAAGTTAACTTAATGATAATTATTCCCAAATAAAGTAAGGAAAAAGGATACTTTTTCCATTACTACATATATACATTCAATGAGATGATGCCAGATATTCAATAGACCATAATAGGACCAAAGGGTGGATGCCATGAAGCCAAAAGATATGAAAATTTCTCAAAATTAAGGATGTATTGTAATAAGACAATTATATTGGTCTATCTAAATAATTAGGATAATTGATAAAAATATGATAAGGAGGAAAGCATGACACCCCTTAATAAAAGATCAATATCATGAAGGTTTGCAATTGATGTGATCATATAAACTTAATTTTCCAACTCCTCGACATTTCCTCCATGAAAAAAGGTTTGGTGGGATCAATATGCCACCTTGGGTGTATGAGTCACATCCACATGGGACCTATACACCACACGTGGCTTCTGAGTCCCATTTGGCCCCTTTTTAGGGTTTTGACTAGAAAATCAAGATTTTAAGTTCAAATTTCTTAAATGTCGGCTTTTGGTATTAATAAACATTAAATTAGATGGATTTCCTATATAAAAAAAGTCTCGAATCATTATTTCACTAAGCCTTCATGATATCACCATAAGCCATCAAGAGTTAAGCATTCCAAGACTTCACGAGAGTGTCAAGAGAGTTTACAAGAGCATTTCTAAGGCATTCAAGGGAAAATTTCTTCATCAATTATTGCAGCAATTCAAGATCCATTATCATGTCAAGCTCATCAAGCATCAAGCATGTTGTTGAGCTAGTGTTGTGATATTGCATTTAAGATCCAAGATTAAGCATTATTCTACACCTATTTCAAGATCTACATCTACATCCTCCATGGATAGTTCATGTTATATTGCAAATTTACAAGAAACCATTCAAGGTATCATTACTCATATTTCATGTTCCTATTTCATTATCTCATCATTTGGTTTAATTACCTAAAAGGGGTTTCACCAAGGAAAACCCCTATTCCCTAAAAATCAACAAGTTTTACTCTCTCTACATGTGTGATTGTAGATCTAGGTGTCTTGGATATTGAAGATCCTTTGAAGATGAAAGGTGGAAAATTGTTATTGCTTATGGTTTAGGACATAGAACAACAATATTCTTCACTCTCTCCTTCAAGGAAAACCTTAGAGATCTCAATCTAAGGTATGGTAAGGAGAACAAGATCATGTAATAGGGTTGTCCAATGATCTGATTAGAAAATAAAGAGGGGTTCACCGCCAAGCTAGGTCTTGGAAAGATTATGTAAATGCAAGACCTAATATTTAAACTCAATGATATGCAAGGATTCACTAAATGAACTAGAAAAGAGTATAAATTTGAACATCAAACTAGGAAAACATAGAAATGCACCTGACAACCTGAACGACCTAAAATCCACTCCAAATGATGGAAATGCTACTTTTAGGGTACACTAGGACTCATACACCACTTCTAGCATATCAGTCCTAGTCTAGGATTTCTAGACTAGAATAGGTTTCTGGTAGTGTAGATTTTGGATCTTCAAAAATCTATAAAATTTCTTATAGTGGGACTCATATGCCACTTTTGGTGTATCGGTCTCCTTCTAATTTTTTGGGAATTCTCAGGTCTAGATCTATGTTCCAATCTCTACTCTTCCTTCCCAAACTGATTTTTAGGTCTGAACATGCAAAATACCTACAAAATATAATATAGTGTTGATTTGGTTATATGGGGTGTTTTCCTCGATCAAACCCCTAGTTTAATAATTAAACCTTGATAGAAACAATGGATCATGAATGGAAATATGAATATAATCCCTAACCTTAAGTGTGTCTAAGATTATGAAACTAGAAATGCAATGCAACCATATTCTGATGTGCTAGAATGAGATGCATGCATGAAGCATAAAGATGAATGACTCACTTTGCAAGATCACTGACCAACCTAATAAGCCACAATAAGACATGTACCTTCCTTAGGTTGAAAGTAGAGTGATAATGGAGGGTGGAATTACTTAGGAAACAAGTCATTAGGTGTGTCTTGATGGCTAGTTGCATCTCCCCAACCTAGAATACATCATCATTCACCATAGGAAACCATAATCAACCCTTGACAATGCTACATTTAGAATGAAAGTGAGCTTGAAGACATATAAAAACACTATAATGTTGCTCCAAGACTTCAAATTTGCTTGCTACTTTCCCTTGAATGCTCTTATGAAAGAATGCTTGAGTACTTGTGAATTATTGACTTTGAAATTGCTCTTCTAGACTTAAAATAATGACTTAGAAGCTTGTTTATACATGCATTACACCTAATTTATTGTTATTTAGATCTCAAAAGCTAAATTCAATAAAAAATTTCAATTAAAAACATGAATTTCTCGCTCAAACCCTAAAAATGGGCCACATGGGACTCATACGCCACTAGTGACATATGGGTGTCACCTAGGGGGGACTCATACACCCAAGGTGGCATATGGGTCCCACCCTAGATTTTTGAGGTGGGCCAATGATGGATTGTTATAAAAATTGATGATTTTTGGTGATTGTGTTGGTATTTCAGTTTAAATAAGTCGTAAGATCTAAAATAAAGGGTCTTGGGGGCCTATTAAGAATTACTTAAAGGGTTTTTAATGCAAGAGTGCTAAAATAGGTTCAAATTAGTGTGAAATTATACCATCTCAAATTGTTGAGATTATGGATGCACAGTCCTTGAAGCTGCAGTCTTCAATGGAGGACCTTTGAGCTAGGAAAGATGATCAACCACAAAGAAAAGTGTTGCAACTAGGCATGCACAATAAAGATTCTATATCGATATGATATTGATATTGGATATATTACAAATGAACAAGAAGCCTGATTATATAGGCAAGAATGAAAACCTAAGATGAACAAGATGTTGCCATGTGTCTTGATCTAACAACATGTGACAACATGTGAGCCCTATCTAGATGATTATTAAATGTTGAGATAAGTTCTAGAAGGACAACTCATCTTCTAGAAGGAATCTTATCCCACCAATCGAGGAAGGGAATATTATCCCATTTATTAAATGATTTATCTAATAATCCAACCTAGGACTTAATTAATTATATGCAAGACCTCAGTTAACTTATGCTAGTGTAATTTTTTTCTACCTTTTGTGTCATGGAATATTTGGAAGGAAAGGAACAACAGAGTGTTTAGGGAAAAAGAGAAGTTGGAGGCGGACTTGTTTGAAATAATTGTTAGGGCTATAATGGAAAATTTATCTTTAACCTCTAAAAAAATGGATGATAAATTTACTTGGTCTCCTTTTGATCTTGCTACTACTGAAAAGTGGAATTTGAATTTAGTTGCTGTAAATGTCCCCACGCTGGCCTTTTGTGGGAGGGATAATGCTGGTAGTGGATGTGTCTTAAGGGATAATTCAGGGGATTTTATTGCGGCTTTTGCTGTGGACATTGGTACCCAAACTAATCATGTTGTGGAAGCTGTTGGGGCTTATCACGCGGTTAAATTGGCTTTTAATATGAATACTAAATGTCTTTCACTGGAGGGTGATTCGAAGAATAGAATAAACTACATTTTTTGGATTACCCCTCCTTCGTGGACCATTAAAAGGTGGATCGAAGATACAATTGCACTATTAAGTAAATTTGACAAAGTGAAAGTTTCCCACGCCTATAGAGAAGCCAATAAGGTGGCGGATTATTTTTCCAATGTAGGGGTTAAGAAGGGCGAGGAAAACACGTGGAAGAAGAATGATTACCTCCATTCTGAGGTGAAAGCTCTAATTTATTATGATTCTATGCATGGTAGAGAAGCTTGTCTACTCCATGATGAAGTAGATAAAGGTTAGGTACGTCGATTTCATTAGATTTGATGGGACCGACATCATTTTCCTTTTCAAGAAGAGTCTCCGGCACGCTTTCTGGGTGTCTGGGAAAATATGCTTAAACGAGACCTAGGGCAACTGTAGGGTATGGTATAACAGAGTTGTGAAGATGGGGGGAGAGAGAAAACGTGTTGAGTCGAGTAGCTTTCAAGAGCATAGAAAGAACGCTAAAGCTTGGGAAAAAATTGAAAAGGGAGGTTTAGTCCCGTTTCTGGAAAAACTCCATGGTACTGATGAGGTGGCGCTAGACTATTTCGCTAAAAACCAGAAAAATGGTGAAATTGTGTTGTTTGGCAGGAGTGTTAAGATGAATGAGCAAATCATTGGTGAGATCACTGGTCTTTTGATTGAGGGTGTGAAATTTTATTGGGACCGTTGGTTCTCTGATGAAGCGGTTATCAGATTTCCCAAAAAAGATAAGGAAAAGGCTAAACTGGTTAAGGTTGCCAATAGCTACTTTGATGTGGAGTCCATTAAATCAATTTTGAGGAAAGTTTTGAGAGTAATTATGGAGTACATCACGGTGGACGGGCGCTTCACCAGGGCGTATGGTTATCACTTTGCCATTCTGAACCACTTCTGTCACAAGGTTCGTATCTCTTTGCCTTTTTATTTATTCTCTTCTCTGAAGAATTGCCTCGATGAAGTTGAAAGAAACCGTAGGCAGACTTCTATTATTCACCCTGGTCTTGTCAGGCTCATCTATGAGCATTTTCAAAATTTACCTGCTTTGCCTAAAAGTGTTGCTATTGAGGAATTGGAAGATGAGGACACAGAAAGTAGCAGGGAGAATGATCCCCTGGCCCCTCCTGCTTTTGCCCTTGTTGGGTCTAAAACCACTGTTCCCCAGTCCCTCTCTTGTCGGAAAGTCCTTATGGGATCTGCTCTGCCTCTTTGTCCTAGTCCGCAACCATCACTTGGTGGCCCCATCCTAGGTTTTGCTTCACCGTCTTGTCTTAATCCCCAGTCGTCTCCTAATTGCTCTATCCCGGGTTTAGTCTCTGGTTTTAAAGGTACCTCAGTTATGAAATTGGTTTCGTACTCTGGGAATTCTCTGGAAATTCATTTTGATAAACCTATGGTCAGTAAAGAGTCGGACCCTAGTTCTTTTGTGTCTGGAAGATTTGTGAAGGCCCCTAATCAGGGTGATATCAATTATGCCCTAAATAACCGTAGGCTTGAGGACATAATGGGTGTGGAAAAAAAAAGTACTTATGGTTTTTTAGCTATTCTTAAGTGGGCCTAGAAGGAAGTTAGTGTTTTGAATGATCGTAATAGGGATCTCAGCAACAGAGTCAGGGATCTAGAGCAGAAGGTTACCTTGAGTGGCAATGAGAAGGATGGATAGGACACCTCCTTACCTGGGAAAAAACAACAGCTGTAGGAGGAAAGATTAACTAAGCTGGAGGGAAATATGTCCAAGATTGGCCAAAACATCAAGGCCACTGTGGTGAATAATTATAAAATTGCTAGGCACAACAGCATTATTATCAATGCTATGGTGGAAAAATATCAAAAGGGCTCATTGGTCGTGGACTTGGACGCGGACAGAGGTTGTAGCAGAGCTACTGCTGAAGGGGTTTTGATTCGCACCTAGGCTAATACGAAGAGGAAGGCCCCTGCTTCTCCACATACGGTTCAAATCCTCAAGCAAGGGTTAAAGGACATGAGTGAAGTTGAAAAGGAAGCCGAGGAATTGATGAATACCTTGGAGTAGTGCTATTGTTGTTGTTTCTGGCCTTTTGGAGGTCCTTTTTTTGGACCCTATTGTCTTTCTTTGTTGTCATTTCCTTTTTTGGGACAGCTGTCTGTTTGTTCGAACTTTGTTTGATCTGTCTTTGTTTATTTTAACTCTATGGTTTTAGGTCCCTGTAAAACCTATTTT